>JASCZW010011199.1:0-32982 GCA_034211315.2 Aedes japonicus | reverse complement strand
TGCTACGTTCCCAGTTACGTAGTATTGCACCACAATATGTTGACGATATTACAAGCGCTTCTGTGCCATCTTGTTTGCAGACGGCTCAATGAAAACCTTCCATGGATTCGGTTACCTGTTAAGCCGTCATAAAGCTTGCTTCAGATAGAATTGGAACAAAAACAATTGCCTGTATTTCAGTTATTTATTATTGAATTCAAGATCTTTTTTATACACATGTAGCGTTTTCTTCATACTTTTAAGAAAAAAATACGGATAAAATTATTCGTCACGGTTTCGAGAATTCTCGATTTTTTCCTGTAACGCAGCTCATTAGGCGGTGCACCTTCTTCGTCCATCGTTTTAGCTATCTTATTCCACCAGGTCTTCATCTGATTGATGTCTTTGACAACCTTTCCCTTTGCCTTGAGTCTCCTCTTCGCGATTGCCAGTATTTCTCAATAGGGCGGAACTGGGGGCAGTTGGGTGGGTTAGGTTTTTCGGAACAACCTGGACCCCTTTCTCTACATGCCATTCTTGAACGACTTTGCTGTAATGACAGCTTGCCAAATCTGGCCAAAACATTACGGGATGGTCGTGGATCGAATGAACGGCAAAATTCGTTTTTGAAGACACTCTTTTGGTATGGTTCCGACGTCATTGTCTTGTTGTAACGAAAACTTTCGTTGTTTGCCACAACTGCAAATGCCCTGCCAAATCATGAATTTTCGTGCAAATTTGTCGGCAAAAACAAATTTAAATTTGGCTGGAACATCCCCCGAGCCGTTGCCAAGTAAAATTTTTGACCTGGGATTGCCCGAAGTCAGCCTTGACATAGGTTTCATCGTCCATCAGAAGACACCCGTCGAACTTGGTCAAGCACCTGGTCGTATGGCTTCCGAGCACGGATTTTGGCCACACTATTCTGTTTTATGGTCCGATTTGGCTGTTTCGCCAGCTCGACGACCGATTCCTTCGAGTCAGGTTCTCCTCACGGTACCATAGGCAGCACCGAATTTTCTGGCCAAATCACGGTCCGACAGATTGGGATTCCTCTTAATCGTCTTCAAAATCTTACCACGCAGTTTCCGGTCGACAGTTCCACTCCGACGATTGGCTTGAGAGCTTCGAATCGTCGTCAATGTTTCCTTATACCGTTTGATAACGCGCCATGCGGTATTTCTGGGCAATTTCAGCTGTTTAGCTAGCCCAGATGCAGACCACAATGGATTTTCCAAATAACTGTGCACAATTTTTTTCCCTTCTTTCGGCTTCCATGTTGATTGTTTACAAAGTACAGTCGGTTGCGGAATGTCAAAAATACATACGTGAAGCTGACAAAATTCCCGACACGTGGGCGCCAAGAACTTCAATTCCGTCCACCAGGGAGCGCCACAATATGAGCAAAAAGTTTGTTCCAATTCTAAATGAAGCAAGCCTTATGATAACATGAACTGCGTGGGTTAATGTGAGCAATGCTCATGAATTACTTCGGAAGCAACGTTCCTTCACTAATCAGCAGGCTAGCAAACTTGCAAGTGACGAATACCGTCTAGTGAATATAGTCGGTACAAATCACACATGTTATGCGTGTACAATAGGGCTTGCGTTGAGATCCAAGAAGGCTCTGGAGTTTTGTGAACTCTAAGAGGAAATGCTCTTCCATTCGCGTCAAATGTATTTTTAGACGAATCAAAACCATCGTCAGCTGAAGAATTATGTGAACTGTTTGCCATTACACATCTACAAGCACGTCCAAACAAGACGATAAGCATAATCTAGCGGTGTCTGCTCCCGTTGCTCCATTGGGAAGCACGCGATGATCCGATGGGAAGTGACCACCACCCGATCGTAATCACGTCCAACAGTCAATCGCCCTCTTTATCACGCAGACCACGATGGAAATACGATCAAGCTCATTGGACACCTTTCAGACCTCAGTCGGCGACATATGCGAAGATAGCCCCACTTCTACGACGACTTCTTTGCAAGTCTCCTTGGGGCAGCCAAAACATGCATCCCTAAAATCAGTGCTTGTCCTGGTAGGAGGGCACTCCACTGGTGGTCAGATGAAACTTAAAATGCTGTAAAAGCTAGGAGAGAGAATCTCCTAGAATTCAAGCGACTTCCATTGGGGCACTCCCAGAAGGAGGAGGCTGCTTTTTCCTACCGGGAAAAAAGAAATCATTGTCGTGATGTTATAAGATCCGCCAAAAGCGCCTGTTGCTGTCCACTTCATCAACGGAATTGGCGCCAACCAGGCAGCTAGCGAGCTCTGTAGGAGAGTAAATTCACTTAGTGGAAAACGGAGACAGCAAGGAATTACTTTCAAAATCAATGGTTGCTCCACCACCGATCCCATATCGGTTTATCTTTGAGCGAGTATTTCTACAGTTACTCCGCAATATTTAGCAACCCGGACGAGTTCCGCCGAAAAATAACCCTTCAAGGCAACTCCATCGCGAACATATCCATTCCAAGAATTACAATTTGCTCTGTCCCGAGCAAAGGGAAACTCCGCGGGTCCTGACGAAATTGGTTACCCTCTACTACGAAACCTACCTCCCGCTGGAAAGGTCATCTGACTCAAGCTCTTAAACCACCATTAGACCACAAACATATTCCCGTCGACCTGTAACACACAGTTTAGTCGTACCTATTAAGAAAACTGGCAAAACGGGTCAATCACCAGAGGATTATCGGCTCATATCCCTAACCTGTTGTGGTTCAAAGATAATGGAGCGGATGGTCAACCGTCGGCTTATCAGTTACCTAAATTCTAACGGTGTTCTCGACAATCGGCAATCTTCCGGCCTGGTTTTGGCACAAATACATACCTCGGCACCCTTGGTCAAGCACTGAATGATGCTATGAAAGGAGGGAATCATATCGAAATCACTTCCCTCGATCTAGCCAAAGCCTACAACCGCACATGGATGCCCGGAGTACTTAAACAGCTCATCAATTGGGGCCTAAAAGGCCATATTATGTTTTTTCTTGTGGGTTTCTTCTGAACCAGACTTTCTAGGTTACCATTGGGAACCATCGCTCCGACAAATTCAGCGAAGAAACAGGTGTACCACAAGGCTCAGTGATTGTAGTTACCCTTCTTCTTGTCGGTATGAACCGCATCTTCCTTAACTTACCCGCCGGAATTTTCATTTTTGTATACGCAGACGACATTGTGATAATGGTAACATGTCCATTCGTGGACTGCACTCGCTGGACTCCAACTATCTGCGGAAAAAGTGCATTCATGCACGTATGCCAACAAAAACACCGTTTACTTCCATCACCGACTGTGGTGATAGACAAATCAAACAACACGGTAAAAATCATCGGGGTACGGATCCTTCGATGACACACTTCGATGAGATGAAATCTAGCTGCCACACTTGACTAAATCTCCTACCTACTATCGCTGGACGCCACTAGGACTGTTATCGGACCACGAGACTTTGCGTCGCATCCGCTGTTATAAATTCTCGTCTCACGTACGGCATCGAACTAACCTTTTAGGCTAGAGCAACTCTGGTGGTAAAACTTAGCACTACATACCATTCCGCCATCCGATTAACTGCAGGGCACCTTCCATCGACTCCTGCCGTAGCCTCATGCATTGAAGCTGGCATCCTTCCTTTCCATCGTTACGTCACCGCCACCATTTGCAAACGAACCATTGGATTCCTTGAGAAGACAGTCGGTTCTGATAGAGGAGTGGTGCTTCTTGGAGAGACGAACCAACTCTTCTCTAGATTCGCCAAGCAGGAGCTCCCCCAAATGGCTAGGATCCACTGGTCTGGAGCTAGGAGTTGGAACCGGTCAAATGTCCGATTCGACAATACGTTCAAAAAGGCTTTCAGTGCAGGATCTAATCCTATTGCGGTCTCAAATGTATTCAAAGAACACATCATCCGAAGATACAGTAGACACTGCATCCGTTATACTGACGGCTTTGTCGGGCAAGACATAGTAGGAATCGGCACCTCTGGGTTAGGACTCTGTCACTATTATTGCCTTCCTTTTCAGTGCTCTATATTCTCCACTGAAGCAGTTGCCGTTCTAATTGCCTGTTCTCTTCTTTCGAATCAACCGCTGGTAATTTTCACTGACTCTGCTAGTTTGGTTGCGGACCTCAGCTCGGAAACTCCATTTCACCCATGGATCCAGGCGACTCTTCGACTCACCCCTCCCGGAACGACCATTGCGTGGATCCCCGGCCACTGCTGGAAACATTGAAGCCGACCGCCTGGCTGCAGTTGGTAGACAAGGTAGCCTCTATACACGCTTAGTTGCCGGATGTGATTTAAAAAAATGAATCAATAAGACTCTTTGGGAGGCCTGGGATCAGAAATGGATGGCATCTAGGGAACCATTCATCCACAAAATTAAAGGTGTTACGCATCGGAGGGAGGATCCCCATGACCATAGATCGCAGAAGGTTATGTCACGTCTTCGATCAGGACACACAAGCGCATCGCACAATCTAAGCGGAATTGGCCATTTTCATACAAAATGTCACGTGTGTCATATGCATCACAGAACATTTTATTTGCCACTGCCCGCAATACGAGGGTCCACGCATGTTCTACGATATTGGTTGCAGCATTAGAGATGCATTGCGTGACGACCCTTCTTCCATAGCAGCCTTGATTTGTTTTCTTAAAGACGCTCAACTTTACGACAGGATATAACCTTCCTAGTACCGTACATCCGATTTTCTCTGGCATGAGAATAATTAGATATTCCCATCCAACTAACACCCAACCAACGAGCAGTGCTGGGCAGTTGTCAAGTGGAAGTTAAAAACAAATAAGGGAGTCCATAATGCACGGAAAAAAATCCCTGCCCAGATACTAGAACTGCAGTCATGAATTCGAGAACAAGCAGAAATACACCTTGAACTGAATCACGTAATTATGAACTTTATAACTTTTAAAGGGAAACATCCTGAAAATGTGAACTAGTTCAATGAAGTTGAATCAGTCCTTCGTGCGACAGATGATGGCGGAGATTCTAAACTCCAATACTGCGAGTTCATCATTCATTTTATAATGCTCTATGTGCTAGTTTCGAATGACCAATCTAAAAACACGATGAAGAGGAAGATTCCTTCAATTTCTTTTTTTTCTGGAGCGGAAGATAGTTATTTAACCATTCGCGAACCAGGCGCCAGCTCACCTTCAGAGCAGTAGCGAACCACGAAGCAGAGGGAAACGTCTGAAAAGGTAAACATCTCCTTCCAGTTCACGGGATATTAACTCAACCGCAGAGATTCATCTCCATTAGCAAACCAATTCAGATCAATCGAACTTCCGAAATTATCTGATGCTGAGCCCGGTCAAAACTCATCGAAGCCTTTACGAAAGCGTAATATATCAGATAATTACACTTAACCGGTGCAGATGTACAGCGTTTCGCTCTTCTAAAGAGCACCATGAAGCACACCATCAGACGCATGTTGATCAATCTTCGATAAAAGCAGAAGCAACAGAAGCAACCTCTTTCCTACAACCATCAATTGGCTAGGTTGCAATTGAACATATGGTCTCCCGGCGGCTGCAGATGGATCCAAAGCGTACATCCACATGCCCTCCATCCCAGAAGGTCGGTCAAGCTGAACGAAAGAGGAATGAAAGAAAACATGCTGCACCCACAAAAAATATGCCTCGCCAACCGAGCATCTCCTACCTGCCCGTAACCAAACCACGCTCGTGATTGGCAAACATAACCGGATCAGCCGAACTGTTGCTAAAAATGATCTAAAATTAGCAGGGTTTGAAATACATATTGCCGTTAGTGATATCTTGAAACCGATCGGAAGATGATAGGATCAATTTTATCTCCATTATTTATTAAACACTTCAAATAAAACGACAATCATGAGATCAGTAAATACAGTAAGAGTAATGACTTCATAAGGATGGCTATTGATGCACACAATCAACCTCCGTACAGCAGCCATCGGCACACACCCTGATTGCAACGGAAATCAAAGCTCGTTTCATCGGACATTCGAGCATCCCCCTGTCGCATTTCACGCTCCCTCAATTCTTCTTCATCGGCGTCAACCCGTTTCAGCTAAAAATTGGCAAACGCATCTGTCAGCAATAATTTCGAGGGATTTATTAAATTTCGCCTCAATCCGACAAGTACGAATGGCTGGATAAATAAATAACGTAAAACGAATCCACATGCCTACCTAACGACACCCAGCCGTGCGGCCATACGGACAGACAAACAGACCAACAGACACATGCACACGGGTTTCCATCCCCGTTCGTCGGAGTTTGGGATTTGGACTGAGGCTTCTGGGGGAGCGACTTGGCAGTTGGAGCGAAAAAAGCACTCCAGCCGGCGAGTTCTTCATCGATTGTGGGCCAACCCCGATCGCCGTCTTCCACCGGCATTGTATAGCATTTCGACTCGATACCTGTGATGACAACCAACAGTCCCAATGACGGTAGGGTAAGTTTCTGTATTGCGGTGCCCTTCGGTGATTTCTGGGTCCCTTGTACTGTAAATTTTATCACATGCTCCGTAAGTTGAAATTTTTTGCAATTTTGACGAGAAAATATTTAAGATACTAGTTTCAAACAAAGTGAATGTATTCAGTGTTCCAGCTCATTCTGGGTCGCACTGTTTGGGTGACAGGAGGACCACACATAAGTCCTGGATCTATCGTATTTACTATACTGATGGTTCAAGACAAAATTATCAAGTAGGAGCTAAGGTGACAGATCCTGGAGTTAATTTTTCAGTTTCAATGGGTAGATGGTCAACCATCTCTAACGCGTCTTAAATGGCCCATAGGCTGCGAAGCTACCCTAGCTTTGTACATGAACAATGTGCCACGTCGCGCCATAGGATTTTTGTCACCGTAGAATCGGTTTTGCCCCGAAAACTCTTTTAATTGCTGGATGGTACCTGCAAATATGGAGAGACCAACCGGCGCGGCATCAGTGCACATAATTCAACTGGGTGGGGGCACATCGTGTGGGTGGTTCAGCTTTTATCCAGTGTATAGAGCAGATTGAGTGGAGAAACTGAGGATTATTCAGAGAAAGGCCTTTTGAAAATCTTGTCAGCTTCAAATGGCTGACAGATGTGCGGGTGGAAAAAGTAAACTTTTTGAAAATGTGCTTCTCCTACGCATCCATTGTGAAATTTTGTCTGAAACTTTATTGGAACCGTAGTACGGGGTCACACTGAAAGTGATCATCTTTGAATATTTATTCATGTCATCAAAAAAGAGATTTGGAAGTATTATATTTTTTATATATATGAAAGTAGACCTTTTGTCTCAGTCTGCATGATTTGCATGAGATGTCACCTCTTTTCTAATGCAGGTTCTTTAATTGTTTTGTACTTGAAAATTTACTCTCTTAAGCAGATGACTGAAAACCATTTAGAAATGCTTATAACGTACTTATGACAGCAGCTCTTCTCTCTGTTAGACTTGAACAAGCTTTAATAACCACTGATTGTCCACATCATGCCATTGTGTGAAGGGCCAAAAACGGGTTGGGTGAATCTATAGACAACATCACTTATACGTATCTACAGGGATATAAAAAATCTCCTTCCAACAACAAGATTGCACAAGATAGAGTGAGCTATCTAACATGAGGATGCCACCAATCTCCCCATCCAGAGTGTATCAATTGGGTGTCCTGATGTTCTTTTTCATTTCTCTGCAGTTTTAACGAATTCTCAACCGCTGAACGTTCAGTAATCTGATTTTACAGATTTAGGTAAAATTTTATCGAAATCCGTTAAATCGGATTACCAAACGTCCAGCTGTTAAGAATTCGGTAAAACTTTACAGATTTAACTAGAAATTAGAAGAAAAATTAGTATTCTCCATTTAATTCCAACTATTTGGAATTTCTTTCTCAAGCTGTCAAAAAAAGACAAACATAGTTTAAGAAGATCTGATTTATTCAAATAAACGATACTGGACAATGTTGAAAAAAAATTAGTGAACATTTGAAAACGGTCCGTAATCGGATGTTCGGCGAAGCTCCGTTTGATGTCTGAACAGGAGCGTTGTACGGCCTCCATGTCAACTTTGCGAATGCATCTCTTGATTCTACTAATCAACTGTTTGCAATTCGTGGCTCTCCAGTTATTTTTGTACACCAAGGAACTCAAAACCCCGAACAAATCTTCGATTGGGCGACACTGAGGCAGATTTGTCGGGTTGTGGTTTTTGGGTACAAATGGGATCGACTGGGTATTCAGGAACGATTGTGTTTTTATGGCGTAATGCGATGACGCTTTATCCGGCCAAAACACGTATTGTCCATCAGCATGATGTTTTTGTAGAAACGGGATCAAAATTTTCTTCAAACATTCGTTCTGGTACACATCTTGATTGATTGAGAAACCAGAGGGCTTGAACCATGGCTTAGAAATGCCTTTCTCGGAAATGGCAATGTACAGCATCACTTTCTGTTCAAACTTATGTTTAAACTTATATTTTATGTTCGGAGGTGTAGTAGAACTATCCGTTGAATAGTATCGATCGTTTCCAGGAATCTGCGTCTTCGAAAGAGGGAAGTAGCTTTCGTCGTCCAAAACAAAACTTTTTCCGGAATAATTTTTAATCAATCAACGGCATTGGGATTTCAGCGTTGAAATCTGTGCATCAGTATATTCCGGGGCTCGTGTCTTCTTTCGGCACTTTATTCCGACTTTTTCAATGTTTTGCAGATGTACTGGTGAGAACAGTTGAACTTTTTTGCGGCATCCCGTTGGCTCAGTGAATCCTTGTTGTTGAAGGCACGAGAAAGAGAACGAAGTCCTTTTGCGTCCATAATTTTGGCTAGTCTTCCACTACCTTGCTTGCGAGCAGTTGTTGGGGATCTTAGGATATGGTAAACAGTCGAAGTCGCAACATTTTCGCTTTTAAAATGTTGTACCGTATACGTTTTGCCGAGATTTCTGTGCAGTTCGTAGAACTGTACAAGGTGCTCGCGAAATACTTCTTGTTTCGACGGCATTTTGAGCAAAACTGAGCAAGCATAAACAAAACAGAAAATACTAGCAGAAAAAGGAGAGAAACAGCATACACACTCTTATTTCTCTCTGAGCTCGTTTGTTGTTGAGCATAGAGGCCTTGAAAAAATTTCAAAATTTTAATAGCCACCCGTTATTATAAAAGTATTCAGTACTTTACGGCCTATTATAAAAGTAACAGTTTAGTCTCCGATTACAGCTGGGCTATTTGGGCACCGATTATAGTTTTATTGACCACAAATAAAAGATATGACTCTAGATACCACATTATGCGGCTCTATAGAATTATAGCAGGACTGTTTGGCGTAAGTGCTAAGTGTCCCGGTTTTGAACTGCAACGAGTATATTCAAAAAACTACCTGTACTTATTTAACATCTTGAATTCATATCGGTGGATTAATTCGGGTTTTTGATTTCAAAACATATTTCATTAAGTTTTCATAGTAGGGTATTGAAACTTTGCGACATCTCATATCTCATTAATACTTGTTATCTTGGAGTGAAAACATGATGTCATTGCTAGAGGAGAGAGGGGAGGGGGCGAGAAGGGGTTACTGATTTTTTTATTACGTACAAGGTAATTTTTTACCGAGCTTTAGGATTTAGGTGAAGTTCTACAGTATTCTGGTAAAAAATTACCGGAACTTGTTAAATTTTACTGAAATCCGTTAAATCAGATTACCGAGCGTTCAGCTGTTGAAAGTTCGGTACAAAATTACCGATTACTGTAAGCTTCCTGTAAGTGTGTAAGCTTCCTTTTTACCAAATGCGAATTGCCGGTTCTTTCGTTTAACACCTGTCATAAGATTTTGTACAGTCTTCTTTATTCGCCACAGAACTGCAGTTTGCCTTGAACTTTTCTTACTCACAACAGCTTTTTTTTAGCTCTGGCGTGTTGGTAGGGCTCTTGGTTTTGGGCACCACTTGAACGTTGTTAGCAGAATACCACTCCATGGCCTTTTTTCCGTAATGGCAAGGTGCCGAATCTGTCCAAAATAGAACGGAACAATTGTGTCGCTTCAGGAAAGGCAGAAGACGTTTTTGTAGGCAATCGCTCAGATAAATTTCCTGGTTGAAGGACCCGGACGCAATGTAAACGTTGCTCTTCAAGCCACAGGTACAGATGGCCTGCCACACCAGATATTTCTTCATGAACTTTGACAGTTTAATATGCTTGAAAATATTTGCCACCTTGCCCGTAAGGTTGCCGTTTAAAATTCCTGTCCAAGAAGCTGTTTAAAGTCTGCCTTGACGTAAGTTTCATCGTCCTGTACCACGCAATCAAACTTCGTCAGCATCGTCGTATACAACTTTCGCGATCGTGCTTTGGCCAACGTGTTTTGTTTATCGTCGCGATTTTGAGTCACCACTTTCTAGCAAGGCAACAGTCCAGCTCGTTTCCTCCCGATCCAGCTTTCTTACTGTCGACAAACGTCCACCGTTAACTTTTAATACGTTGGTAACAGTTGACTTAGCCACATTCATCAAGTTCGCTAACCTGGTGTGAGAGTAGTTTGTATTATCGCCATGCACGTACAAAATTTTGATGCGTTGTTTTTCTTCCTTCGGCCACATTTTAATAACTGAAGTGCTAATCTCAAAATCAAAATAGAGGCATGACGCACTCATCTTCAAAATGAGGGTTGTGCATTTTTTTCTAATGCACGATGAAAGGAAATGCGTCAAGTTTAAGTCGACCAAATTTTTATCGAAACACCCTTTATTCAGTGTAGGGGATAAGTTACGTTCTTTGTGGTTCCTAGTTGTACATAGGTACATTGTGGATTAGTTGCAGATAATAGATTAGGTTAGTTGCTGGTAGTTATCAAATGTGAGCTCTTATTTTTCTGGCCAATATTAACTAACTCTAATTGTTTTGCAGTTGCAAGTGTGTCCATATCTCAACTCTCTTTGGAAGGGGTTTTGAGGCCCTGACAAGTTCCGTTTTTCTGATGTCTAAGTTGAGAAGATGCAAATTCAAATACCCGAAACCCCTGTCGCTCTAATTAAAACTAATGATTTCATTTCCACGCTGGTGTCTGGCGTTCCAACTGAGGCCCACCCGTTTTGTAAAATTTGATACGCATTGCCTTCGCTGATACCCCCTTTCTGTCATGTTATGGTACCCGATGCCATTATATAAACGGGTCCAGCATTGCGAGCAGTTATTCCAGTTCGAACAAGTGACACGGTCGTGTTTTTCGCTCTCTCGTTAAAAAAAGTTTTTTCCCGTTTGTACGGGACGTTTGACGTCCCGTCAGACGTCAACAACAGGGAAATCTTTGGGGCGAACTTTATCTGGTCCACTTGGAGAAGGGTTCCTTCACGATGACGAACCTGTTGAAAACACGGACCCTTTTCAACCTCATTATCGAGTGGGACCGGTATCACCCGAGGCAACGCGACGTGACGCACTGTGGCATATGCCTTATGTTCGGCCACGGAACGCGAAACTGCCACATGAAACCGCGTTGCGGCAAGTGTGCCGTAGCTCACGCTACCATGGACTGCGCACCAATGGATGAAGGTACCCCACCAAAGTGCGCCAACTGTGGCGCTAATCGAGAAGGCAACAATCGAACCTGTCCCAAACGTACGGAGTGTCTGGCGATCCGCAAGCAGGCGGATTTATTTATTGCCGATCCCATTAAATCACCGCCAAGCAAACCGCCCATGAGCTTCCGTTCAGCATCGATTCGCGGCAGCCGCCGCCACCTCTACGCCGTTTCCTCCTCTGGGGTAATCCGGGTTGCAGTACCTCCACGCAACCAACCGCCGATGGACAGCTCTACGACTCGGAAGGCCATCGACGATCGCCATCGTCACCGAGACACATCTCAAGCCGGTGTCACCGTTTTCATCCCAGCATACCGGATTTTTCGACTTGATCGTAGCGGCTGTGTGGAGGAGGAGTTGTGATCGCTCGGCGCTACAACATCAACTACCATCTGGTCCGAGGTTTCAGCTCCAGTCAATCGAAGCCATCGGAATCGAGGACACGGGGAACAACATCGCCCAGCCGATCGTACACCAGAAGCTCAGCTTGGTCCACTATCCGGTTGTGGCCAAAGTTGGCTACTCGATCAACCGGCATCGAATCACTAGACGGAACTACCATCGCGCCAGTTGGGAGAGGTTCCGACAACACGTTGGAGACAACATCGACTTCAACATGCACCTTGAGTCGGTTGATGACATCGATCGGCAGCTACAGAACATCGAGCAAGCGATCTCCAAGGCTGATCAGGTGAGCAACTCTGTACCCATTGATAGACCCACTAAAGATTTAATACAATTGCGAAACGCCATCCGAAGGCAATACCAGCGAACTGGTTTGCCAACGCTAAAAAGTCACTGTAATCGCGGGACGAAAATTATTAAGGCCAAAATTACAATTTTTCCGACGAGATCTGCTCTCTCCCATATTGTGCAAAGCCGTTCTGGAAGTTGACGAAAAGTTTAAAAACTAAACCTAAACCCATTCCACCATTGATATCTCTAGACAGCAATGGCTCTAAGGCTAGCTTGATAGCTCCTGTAAAAAAGGCTGCTGATATAAGCTCCTAGCACTACCCAGATAACCAATAAGCATTAGCATATGCAATAAATTAAACTTAAATATGCGTTTCAGATGCTACAAGCATTATGTTAGCATTATATCAGCATCTTGAATGCTATCTGTTGTAAAGTTGGATTGTAAATGCTATTTAACTGCTTGTAGCCAGTAATGAGAATTTCGAATGCAAAATAGCTTTAATGAAGCATTATCAAGCACTGCAGTAAAGCAGCCGTATATTGGGCCAAAAGCGGCATTTATGTTGCATTTAAGGCGACTTAAATGCTTGATAGGTTGCCGTAAAGACGCTTTGGAACTGCTTATTGGTTACCATGATCGTTGATTTTGAACCTGAACATTACATGCCTTCTTAACCGATTAAAAAATTAAAGATATATTTGATAATCTATTATTTCATTCCATTTGAGCTCACCACATGTTAGTCCCAACCACCATCTGTTGGATCTCCATGTAATTTTAACGAACTTGAAAAAACGCAACTGCAACCAGTGTGGTCAACCATGACCATGCTCAGTGAACCTCAGCTTGACTCTCACATCTTATATTTATACAGTCTGCACTAACATCCTTTGATAATGACTATTTCAGAGATGTTAGTAAATCTTACACATCTCCCGTAACGCCACAAAACATTTCTATCGTAATTGAGTCGTACACTGATAAATTGGCGTGGCATTCATCCCGTCATGCCGTAAGCTTTGAACTATATGGTACATTTATGCGTAGCATTAAGACATTTTACCGCCATTAACGACATGCCGACATGTCTATCTCTGCTGCAGTAAGGAAACTATCACACCGTGCCGCCAGAATTCGTTGACCTTTTCTTTTGAATAATGCAATCAGAGCGCAATAATCTGCGTTTTATTTACTCGGTCGAACGCGAGCTTTTGAGCGATAATCACCCAGAGCAACCACCACAACAAATACTTCCGCTCATTCGATCTGATTTTATAGACTCCCGGGTGGCTATTAATTGTCAATGCACTCCCAGTCCAAGCGAGTTCATGGTGTATTACACACGTTAAAACAAAATTAAAAAAGTTAACCATCTTGGGTTTTACCCTGCCAGTAAATGGTGCCTGCTGGAGGTTACGACTGCAATGCAACGTATTTCTCCTTTTTGTGAGTGGCCAGTTACCATGACGACCTTGGCAACGATATGAAGAGAGAAATAATTGACTACTGCAGCTACCTCTGCAGCATCTGCTGAACGTGCTCAGTTTTAAGGTACGTTAAACAAGTTTAAGCTTAAACGCAGAATCGCTTCCAACCGACGAAAAACAAAAACTAGTCATTAAACATCATATGATGCTTTCGGAGTAAGTACGCTCCATGGCCAGACAAACATTGAAGAAAATTATCCTCCTCCTGTTAATTATTATGTGGTTCTAATTTCGAATGCCCCCCTTCTCCCCTCTGTCCTTACGTTGAGGTTTATAATTTAAGGCATACGAAATAAAATACATTTGACCTACAATCGAGACGCGTTGGAGTGAATTCATGACAACCTTTTTTTCTTTTTGCTCGGCCTATCACAACACGAGTAACGCATTTTTGATACGCTCATTTGCTCGATGTGGCACGAGGAGTAGTTTCCTTTCACTTTCCGGTGATTATCGCAATACAGTAGCGTACTGTAAACACTCCACAGCAAACCGCAGACGCCGCGCCGCTTCAAATAGACCTGTAGATGTCGCTGTTGTTGTTATTGTTGTTGTTGTTGTTGCAAGGGACAACAATGCCATTGCTGTTACTTTCTGTGTAGATCACCTTCGATGGTTTGTATCGAAAGTTTTGTTACTGGTTTTGTGCCCGAGTGTGCGTCAATTGATGTGCAAGGGAGCTGGATGATATCGGTTGGTTACTGGGGATATAATTATTAACGTTTCGATTTCCTACACTCAAAAAAATCGTCACGTTATTTCCACGTGAAATTTCACGTAACTTTCACCTGAACACGTAACCAAATCTTTTTCATTAGAATCAGATGAAAATTACGTGCCAGTGAAATGTACGTGAAAAATCACGTAACAATTACATGATTTTCACGAAGAATGTGGATTTACATGGAAATCACGTAGCTCTTACGTGAATTCTACGTGTTTATTACAGGTTTTGGCAGTGGACGAAAATAACGTGCGTTTCACGTGGATGTGACGTGTAGATTTTTTTGAGTGTATAGATTCGCTATCAAGCGCCTTTGGTTACATTCGTTTGGCTTGGAACCCGATGGCCTTGTTGTGAAGTTTTCTGGATGGCATTTGGAAATAGGTGAAATCATGAAGATACATATTTTGTGATGATATTGGAAACAGGTGAATGTTACATGTTATGTTAAAATGCAATCTTGACAAAAGCTTAACAAAATATACGCCGAGAGCTGGTCTGACACTTCTTATTAGCTCGCGATCTTTTTAACCGGGATTTTAATATCTCAATGGTGCTAAATAAAAAAATATCGTACATCATTCCAAGAGTTTCTGTACATTTACACCCAATTTGTAAAAGTTTTGCTTGTTTCCTATAACTTGGAATGTGTTAACATTTTCAAAAAAAATCTAACTTATTTTTTGATAATTATTTCAACGTTCTCCCAGTAATCAGAGAAATTTTTCTACTTTTAACCCAAAAAGCTCGTCGATGAACCCCTCCGAGATGATTCTAAAGATCTATCGTATGCGTGTTTGCACCATTGAGTAATATCAAAATTTAAAAAAAAATCTAAAAAACTAGGGTTCCGGTTTTTTTTTTTGTTATTCAAAAGGGGGATGTTCCTGAGAGACTTAACGTTTGCATTAAAAAAATGGACTTTTTTCGGATGGTGATTAAAAAACAGCCAAGACAGATAATTTCTTTTGATCAATTTCCCATGGAAGGTAATTATTTAAGTACATACACGATGGAATCCCCTTATGGCAGGAGCGAGGCTTCCTCATTCACACATGTACACTATGGGTTTGCTCAACAAAATATGCCATATTAATCCACTTACCTGCATTGAATCATTGCCATACTGCTAATAGGACAGCAGAACACAATATCTAATCAGTTCACACTGTTTATTTCACTGAAAACACTCTGAATTGATCAACTAGTGCTCATTTCCACAGAGCAGGTAATTTTTCGTCGTCTTTGTTTACCTTTTAAAAGCCAGGATCTGCCTATTATTTTCTCACAAAAAACTGTATTTCCACTTCCCGTAGCCACCTGAACACTATTTACTTTCACTGAAAGATTAATTATCATCGCGCTCTTGAAAACAGTGGACGAAAAATCTGTTTAATTAACGAGAATGGAGAAAAATTCAGCAGCCGGTCTCAAAACTGCGCGTTTTGCTTTTTTCTAATTTACACTCAGCTGTGAGTAGCGTAGCAGAGCGCAGTGTTGTCAGCAACTGTTTGCGCGAGTGTGCTGGACTGATAAAAGTTTTGATGAACGAAGTAAAAAATGCCGCGTCTTACAAAAAGAAGAAAAGACGCTTTTTTGCGTGAACGGGCTAAAAAAGTGATAAGAAGTGCTGTTGATCCCTTATCGTGGACATTTGAAAACCCGTGGAATAGTGGTTTTACTTCACCGTCAACTGATGCTGAATTTCATCGAAAGATAAGTTCCGGAGAAGAATCTGTCGGCGAATCTTCCGACTTTACAAATGACGTTCATATAGCTGGCCCAAATGATACTGGTTTTGAAAATCCCGGTCATTCTTCCGAATCCGATGCTGAGTGTGTTTTTGATTTGCTGTGCAATTGCTTGTTGATTTGTGTGTTGTTTTGAAAGAAAAGGTAAACAGCCTTCATTCCCTTCCTTTTCCTTGGAAGTACAAGCCAGGGGTAGGGGTGTCTGGGTTGACTTGATCCCCCTTTTTCGTTATGGATATATCTCTGTGGAAGAAACGAAACTTGATGCGGTTTTTTCACAGGCTCATAGTTCCATATTAACCCTTATGTGTTTGACAAAAATGTACTGTAATCCACAAAGAAAAATTAAAATTACTGGCAACCATGACCGTTTTCTTCATGATGCACCAATACTATCTTTTGAGAGCAAAAAAGTGTTTGCACTACTACATGCATGTTGAATACTAAGGATTCAAGGGAGTTTCACCTTAAGCTTACTTGGAAAAAAATTCTACGCCCTTGCGAGCGCCCTTCCGGCAGTTAACCGTAACATTCGTCATGGCGGACGAAAACATGCGTGTAGGCATGTTTTTGAGTTCTTTCTTTGTTTTATTTATCAATTCCTCCTCAGTTTTCGCGACAAAATTGTTGGAGTAGATCTTACGCTTCAGGTTGGCTCAGAAATTCTCGATGAGAGGCAGCTGAGGGACGCTGGGCGGGTTTGTCGACTTGAGTACCATATCGATATTCAGCCACCCCATCTCCTCCAGCGATAGCTTTGAGTAGTAGGCCGACGCCAGATCCAGCCAGAGCACCGCGTCTTCCCCCTGGTGGTATTTCTTGATAAACGACGCAACTTCCGGCAGGCATTTCGTACTATGAATTTTTCCGTTCACGGCCAGTCCGGAGCGAAAGAAGAGCGGCTTTGACATCCATTACGTCTTCGTCGTCGTCTTGTCGTCCATGACCCCCGCCAGGTCGCGATTCACCGGGAAAATCGAGTTGACGCTGCGTCATTCCCTGCAGCTCCGAAACGAGTGGACGTGACTTCCGCTTCCTAACATGTATGTTCATGTTCGCCAGGTACTTTTTCGCTGTTTGGCCGGTTGAACCGACCCCACGGCCAAGCGCACGCAGCGATGTAGCCACTTTTCCCTCGGTCTTCCTCTTCAGCATCCTTTGGGGCTACTTGTCACTCAGGGTCGTCGGCCGTCCGGAACTGGGCTTTCTTTCGATGCTTTGATTATTGTCTAATAGTGCAAAGATGTTGTAGATGCCGGAACGGGCGTATCCGGCGTCCGTAAAATGCCACACGATGTGCTTTTTCGACGCGTCAGGGTGCCATTCTTTGAACGCGCACACTTTGTGAACGGAGTTGCTTCACTGTTTTTGCCGTCACGGTTAGAGTTCGACTGATGGAGCTGTCAAATTTTGTCTGCTGACTCATGGGTTACTATGATTGATGCTGCATGGGTAGTTTCGTCAGTGCCGGTGAAGGTAAACCCATGAAAAATCGACATTTTTTGTCCATTTTTTAATGCAAACGTTAAACTATGTTATTCATCGTCCACCACTTGCTGCAATAACGGCCTCCACATGTTTCCAAAACGCACGGCAGGTCTTAATAATGTAGCCTGGATCCATTTCTCTCAAGGTATGGGTCAATGTTTGTCTGAGGCTCGTTGAACTCGGGTGCCGTTTAGTACAGACCTTGGCCTTCATGATACGAAATACTGAGTAATCAAGCGCATTAAGATCAGGGCTGGATGGTGGCCACATATCCTTCGCCCAGAACGGCAGGTGTTTCTTGAACCACTTCTGAGTGCGGTCAGAGGTGGGCACGGAGCCCCATCTTTTTGAAATACAACATTTAGCATCGAGCCGTAATGCTCTTTGATGCACGGAAGAACATACCAAAAATCCCGATGTAGACCTCTGAATTTACTTTGACGCCTTCTTGAATAAACACCGAGTTCATTTTTATGCCATTGGATGCCAACCAATCCAAACGCCATAACGTTTGCAGGATACATGGTCAGATTTTCATGCTCCACGTTTTTTACTGAGAGAGAACTAATATACTGATCAGTTCTGGAATTTGATACGGGATCGACGGTAAACATGCTCTTGTCGTTGAACAGAATTACGAGATTTCTTCCCTTGAGAAAGTTCTAGATTTTCTCGACTCATAGCTCCCGGATTCGGTTGGTAATCATGTGAGTTTTTTTTCGTGCCCTCGACTTCGCTCCGAAATGCCAATTTAGAATTTTTCGTTCCGTAAATTCGCTGATCCCTAGTTTCTTTGCAAATTGTTCACATTGAACGCACTGGATTCGCCCCAATCTTTCTTTTGATGGCAGCGGTAACCCTCAGAATTCGAGCTGACCTTTTCACCGGGACAGTCCCACGGCGATTGAAAAGTCTTTTGCGACAATTGCGGTTGGGACAAATCACAAATATGCTGCAACTTCGTCATGGTGCAAATGTCAAACTAAGGAAATCGGCATTTTTACTCGCAGACTACTATGATATGAATTCTAGCTTACGTGCATGCAAAGAAATTCAAGCCATTGTATGCACAATGCGTTGCGTTGCAATCAGACCAAGATTGATGTGGCCTCTGCTGTACACAGAAGTTGTCTCCATTGTAATCGGTCCATGGCTGTACCTCGCCAGCCTCGCTGTCTGCCGAGAGTCCGCAGGTCGCCTTCTACTTGATCAATCCACATAGCTCGTTGCGCGCCTCTTCTTCTTGTACCCGTCGGTTCGTCCAACATTTTTACGACATGCCCAGCCCATCGTAGTCGACCGATTTTAGCGATGTGTACGATGGGAGGTCCTCCACGTATCTTCTTCCATCTGCACTCCACCGTAGATCGTACGCAGCACCTTCCCTTCAAAGACACCAAGGGCGCGTCGGTCATCCACTTGCAATTTCCATGCTTCGTGGCCGTAGAGAACAACCGGCCTAATTAATATCTAGTGGATGGTCAACTTTGTAGTTCGGCGAACTTTGTTCGATCTCAGCGTCCTTCGGAGTCTAAAGTAGGCACGATTGCCAGCCATAATGCGGCTTTATATCTCTCTGATGGTGCCGTTATCGACGATCACCAATGAGCCCAGATACATGAATTCGTCTACTACTTCGATTTCATCACCGTCGATTTGAACTCGTGATAGGAGGCTAACATTGTCTGCTCGTGAGCCTCTTCCCTTCATGTATTTTGTTTTCAACGCATTATTCACAAGCCCAATCCCAGCTTCAGCCTTAAGTCTGATGTACGTTTCCACCATCGTCTCAAAGTTACGTGCTACGATATCAACGTCGCCGGCGAAGCCAAATAGTTGGACAACCTTCCTGAAGTTTGTGCCACTCGTGTCTATCCCAGCTTTTCGAATTACACCCTCCAATGCAATGTTAAACAACAAACACGGCAATCCAAAACCTTGCCGTAACCCTCTCCGAGATTCGAAGGGACTCGACAGTGTCCCCGAGACTCGGACGATACACATCACTCGATCCATCGTTGCTTTGATCAACCGCGTCAGTTTTTCCGGAAATCCATATTCGTACATGATCTGGCATAGCTGGTCTTAATCGATTGTATCATAAGCTGATATGAAATCGATGAAAAGATGGTATGTGAGCACGTTATATTTGTGACATTACTGCAGCACTTGTTGAATCTGGTCCGTAATAGCGCGGACACCCATGAATCCTGCCTAATATTGCCCCAAGAACTCCTTTGCAATTGGTGATAGGCGGCGGCATAAAATTTGGGAGAGCAACTTGTAGGAGACGCTCAGTAGCGTGATAGCAGCAATCCAGCTTTATAGCCCTTTTTATAGATGGGACACACAATCCTCCGATAAACATTCCTCCTCTGCCCAGTGTAGTTCCTAATTACCCAGTGTAGCGCCCTGGCCAGTGCTTCACCACCGTATTTGAATAGCTCGCTTGAGAGTTGATCCATTCCAGCAGCTTTGTTCAGGTGCTCGTCGAAATACTGCTTCCACCGTTCAGTCACCTCACACTTTCCTGTGAGAATGTTGCCTTCCAGGTCTCTACACGTATCGGCTTGTGGTACATAGGCTTTGCGCGAGCTGTTCAACTTCTTGTAGAATTTGCGTGTGTCATTAGCACGATTCAGTGCTTCCATTGCTTCGTGGTCTCGAGCGTCCATCTGGTGCTTTTTCCTTCGATAATAGAATTTTGCCTGTTCCTTGCCTGTCTATACCGTTCCACATTCGCTCTCGTACGGTGTTGCAGCATTCTCGCCCGTGCTGCATTCTTCTACTCTACTAACTGCTTGTATTCGCCATCAAATCAGCCTTTTTTAGATTTGGTGCAGAAGTACTTAGTGTCACTATTGAAATGGTACTAATGGCGGTTCGAATATCTCTCCAGCCATCCTCAAGAGTACAGACTAGGTAGTGGTCCAAGTCTATATTCGCGCTGCAGTAAGTGCGAACGTTAATGATATCGGAAAACAATTTCCCGTCGATTAGAACATGGTCGATTAGATTCTCTGTTCGTTGGTCAGGCGAACTCCAAGTGGCTTTGCGGGTGTCTTTACGGGTTAAGAAGGTACTTCGGACTACTAAACCACGGGAGGCTGCAAGTTGGCCGTTATCGTTCCATACGGTATGTAGACTGTTAGGCCCTATTACCACCCTGTACATTGCCTTCCGTCCTACCTGAGCGTTCATGTCGCCAATGACCGCTTTTACGTCCCGCTGCGGGCAGTTATCATACACTTGCTCTAGCTGCGCGTAGAACGCTTCTGTTTCCTCACCGGGTCTCCCTCCGTGGGCAGTATACGTTGATGATGCTGTTGTTGAAGAATCGATCCTCAGCTTGCACATTCTCGCATTGATCTGAAACCATCCAATCCCGCGTTGACATATTTTGCCCAGCACTACAAAGCCGGTGCCCAGCTCGTTTGTGGTACCACAGCTCTGGTGAAAAGTAGCCGCTTTTCCATACCTTCTGTCCTGTCCAGCAAATCTCCTGCAGTGCTACGACTTCGAAGTTACGTAGTTACGTGGTTGAAGTTCTTCGTAGATTATCCTATCATAGCCAGAGAAGTAGAGCGATTTGCAGTTCCATGTTCCGTGTCTCCAATCGTAGTCCTTATTTCGCCACCTAGGTATTTGCCGATTGTTCCGGTCCTTATTAACTTCTGTATTACTTGTAACTTTGATTTTTTTTGTTTTTGTATGCACAAATGAAACGAGAATCTTATCTGTACGCTGGTGTAATGTCCCTCAAGATCATGCTGCAAGAAATCTGGCGTAGCGGTATTCAGTGGGATGACAAGATTGATCACAACGCCTTCGTTAAATAGTGTAGCTGGCTCCGAATCCTGCCTCAAGTTGACCTAGTAAAAATACCTCGATGTTTTTGTCCTTAGCTTTCTCCTAGATACGATGACGTCCAGCTGCATACGTTCGTTGCTTGCCGAGTCAGTGAGATCTTGGAATGAACGGAACAGAATCAGAGGGGCTGGGTCCCGACGAAGCTAAATATTGCAGATGATGGCACCAAGTGGGAGAAGTTTCCTGACATGACTCCAGAATCAAGATGATTCGTTGGGCCAGATTTCTTACGGCAACCAGAAGAAACATGGCCGTGCCAACTAGCGAGTTCAAGAAAGTATAGAATGTCGTGTCTGCAGAAACGCATGACAGGTTGCTACACTTGTACACCGTTTCGTTATAAACTGTCGCTTGGAGATTCAGAAGAAGCTGATTATCGGTGGTGCCCCTTCTGCAGAGGAAATACAGGTCGCCGAGCGGTACGTGAAACGTCAAGTTCAACGTGAAGCCTATTCGGAAGAAACAGCTATTCTGTTGAAATCGACGAACTAATCGGTGAAACCCATCCCCAAGTTCGTTGGTCAAGCTGGCTCCTTGGCTGGACAATCACGGATTGATGAGGATACGAGGAAGAATTAACACCTGTGCCCAGGCCACCGGAGACGCTAAGAACCCCATTATCCTCCCACGTGAACACCACATCACCAAACTCATAATCGCACACTATCACAATAAGTACCACCATAAATGAGCTCCGACAGAGATACTGCATACCTCGACTTAGGGCGGCCTATGCAAAGGTACGATACAACTGCCAACACGGCAAGAACATCCGCGCCGTGCCACGTCCTCCAATAATGGCTGATCGTCCGTCAGAGCGACTCGATGCCTTCGCCCGATTCTTCACCCATATTGGTGTTGACTATTTTGGTCCAATAGAAGTCGTTGTAGACCGTCGGACCGTGGAGAAACGGTGGGGCATGCTAGCCACATGCCTGACCACTCGCGCAATCTACATCGAAGTGGTGCACACGTTGAGTGCCGACTCGTGCATCATGGGTCTCCGCAACTTTATAGCACGCAGCGGTACGCCCAAGATAATCTACAGCGATCGCGGCACCTGTTTTATCGGTGCAAGCCGTGAGTTAGCAGATGCGGCTACGACAATCAACCAGGGCGAAGTAATGAAGGAGTTCAGCAACACCGAGACAACCAGGAAGTTCAACCCTCGTCCGTCACATAAACCTAATGACAAAGTGCTACGAAGTCTTCTGGCCGAGATCGAGAACACAGTTAATTCTCGGCCGCTGACACACCATTTTCTCCTGGGGTCATCCGACGGCACTAAGCCACTATGTAATCTCGACGACTCTGGATCAGCACTACGGCGGAATTGGCGAATGTCTCAGCAGTTAGCTAATTAATTTTGGAAACAATCGCGATCGGTGACGTAGTGGTCATCGTTGATCCGAAACTGCCCCAGAACTGCTGGCCAAAGGGCAAGATCATCAACCACAAGGATAACCAGATCCAAGCGGCAACCGTGAGAACGTCAAATGGGAGCAGATGTTGTCAAATGTTCGAGCGCTCCGTAGCGAAGCTAGCTGTATTGGATGTACGGCGCGATGGAGGGTAAGCCGACCAGGTTTTTTCAACCAAACATCACAATGTGTACGAGCTGTTTCTGTCAACCTAACTTTTGATGAAAAGAAATCTGTTTACGGCTGAAACAAATTAGAGTGTTCGTTTGAATTAACTAAATTTTAATTTTAATCAATGTATTTTTTTGTGTGAAAATGACGTGGAAAACTCATTTGATTCAGCTGAAGTAGAGGAATAGAAACGAACATATATTGACTTTTATACAACCAGAATTGCAGTTAGAATAACAACCAAATATTTGTTTGTTTCAAACTGGACTCATTTTTCTGCGTGTTACCTTGCCAATTCATAGTGAACCGAGCTTAAAATGTTAAAACCGTCACTAGCGACACACCAGAAGTAGCAGGCTTCAAGAACTAACGCTTTCATCAGTGCTCTGAAGTTTTACATGCTCTGATATTTACATTACAATGAATATTCAAATTTTGATTCTGTGTAGTAAAACTTATTTAATGTAGATCTGTGCGCCGCCGCGCCACGCCGCCGCCGCTGACGATTATAGGGCGCGCCACTGCCACTATTTTCGGCCGCCGCGCCGCTGCATTTTTTTGCCCGCACCGCCGGGCAATTTGAGGCGCGTCGATGAAATTTTTCACCGTGTTTTCCCTTTAGTAATGTTCATTAACCTTTTAGAAATCTGATTTTATAACAAATTATGACATCTCGATGCGATGTGCCCGATGTGCCATCCAGAGGGTGAGCGTGATCAGCTTTATCGTTTCGTTCAAGCAACTGCCAGTGTACATTAGTGATCCTCATAGCAAGAGATATGCGGAAATTCGATTTGGCAACGGTGTTTATTTTATTCACAGATTTGACAGCTCTTGCTGCACGATTTCACGAGTGAGTTTGAATTCAACAATTATAAAATGTCGCCTTGAATGTCGAATCTTAGCAAAACAAAAGGCTGTTCTTAATTTGCAGAAAGACAGGGATCGAGATATTGAGAACGATCCTGCAATCGATAAGCCGTTAACGTTCGGCAAATAAACTTTATTTATAATGAAATTGATTTCTAAGAATTTCTAAGAGATTTCTACACGGAGGAATTGAAGTACCCACAAATGGGTGTTTTTTCACCCACCTTGGAAATAAGTGGACTAACCCACAAGGTGGGTAAACGGTCTGTACGTCAAAATGGATGTTTACTATTCACCCATCTTGCCAAAGCCAGATTTTTTTTGTATGGGTTAAAAGTACCCATCTAATCAAAGCCGATTAAATACTATTTTCAAATTTTTTTCAAGAAAACCTTAAGAAATTAAGAAAGAAACTAGTAAAAAGTGTTTCATGATATTTTATTTAAGCACTATTATTTACATCGATGAACTTTAATTAAAATTTTATACACAGTCGGGCAAAATTGTTGCATTGCATCGTCAATGGAGTAGCTAGAAAATTGGGATGATTTGCAATAACATGATGCTGGAATTGCTTGAAAAGATAAAAGATGATAATATATCTTACATTCGAAATATAGTTTTGACTATATGGCAAATGCTTTTTCGTTATGCGGGAAGGAACCAAGTACGAATTCCAGGCATCCGTTAACAGAGCACTGCAGACATTTTATAACTTTAAAAGAGATGTATTTCTAATTTATGAAATCACTAACCTTTCTTGCTTACGGAAACTTTGTGGGTTCAGTTTTTTCCCTTCCCTCAGAGATGGAAATAATATTTAACACCAGAGCGAAGCAGAATGGTATAAAAATTGTACTTGTACTTCTGATAAACTCTGGACGTTTTCAAATTTGGACGAAGTTAATTTTCACCCATAAAAGAATTAAAAACACCCACCTCTGGAACTACATGAAGCGGTTACAAGGTGGGTACTTTTTACTCACATTGCATGTTTAGAAATCACCCATCTTTATGACAGCTTCATATAGCTGCCGAAGGTGAGTGATTTTTATACATTAAATGTGTAATCTAAATTCTCCGTGTAAGATTTTTCTAAGAATTTCCGTCGTTGGATTGTTTTTATTTGTGCGTGACAAATCTCGAATGAAATAACTTGGTTAACCAATGGGCAAGACAGCGCCTTAACACAAGCAATTTCAGAGTTGCTTTTGAGGTACCTCGAGTAACTCACGTTGCTCAGCAAGCAAGCATTGTTTTCTTATTTTCTCTCTTTTTTTCACTGCAGCTGCCATACAAACCGCTTGCTAGTACATGAGGTCTCGTGCATGCACCATATTCAGTGTGTTTTATTTTTTTCTATTTAAGTCTGATTTAGAAAATAACATATATTCCCTAAAACTACGTATCTGTTCGTATAATTTAATATCGTATTTACAACGATTAGTGTTGACCTTTGTTTTTTAAGAGAAGTTATTTCCATGACTCAATTTAAGTCCTACTTTGAATAAACCCAACGGCCTGACCTGCTTTTTGACCTGCTTTTTGATATTACAGCATAGCAGGAGAAGAGACAAACGAGCTCAGCACGTATTATTCCGACTAAACCGTCAATTCTTAGAATTAATGTTTACCAAATAACCATTTGGTAATTTTACTATACAAAACTGTCATTGGACTTCAATTAAGACATCCGTATCACGTATCGAATATTAAATATGTAAATAGAATCCTCATCCCCAAACTTTTGAAATCCTGGCACCTGATAATAACCGATAAATATTGATTCAATTTAAAGCTGTTACTCGGTGTATCCAAGCAACTCAGAGTAGAACTGTCTCACCCCTAATGGCTAACTACTGAATTAACCGGTAAACCTGTACACGGTGGATTCTTTTATAAACATGATTAGAGTAATGTTTTAAGAATATGGATATTTCGGTCACTTCACTGCTCTAAATTTTAACTTTTTTATGATTGATTCAATATTTGATCTAAAAGTAAACTCTGTAATACATGAATTTTAATGAAATTTGTATTTTTTTATATACTTTTTTTAGGTTTTGAAACATTTAGCTTCTTGTTTGTTGGATGTTTGGATTTTAGGATTTTTGAATTTTTAGATTTTTAGATTTTCAGATTTATAGATTTTTAGATTTATACATTTTGAGATTTTGAGATTTTTAGATATTTAGATTTTTTATTTCTAGATTTTTAGATGTCCAGATTTTTAGATTTCAAGATTTATAGATTTTCAGATTTTTAGATTTTTAGATTTTTAGATTTTTAGATTTTCAGATTTTAAGATTTCTTAATTTTTAGATTTTAAGATTTTTTGTAAATTTATAGATATATAGATATTTAATTTTGATATTAATGCTGATTTTTATGTTACGAGAGTGTTTTATTCTAAGATACATTAAAATCAGGATACAAAATTAATAAAATGTCTAATCAAAACTTTTTAATCTATTTTTTTGTTGTAATAAGTCTTAATTAAAATATTATTGATTGAATACATCATCATTCGTTCAAAATAGATTCCCTGTGACATCGTTTTCGATTTCCGCCAGCACTGAAAACTTGACTCGCTATCTTCGTGAAGATTTGAAGTAAATTATTTTCGTACACGACAATTACAAAATGTGCTGAGCGTCTCTTGGCAATTGAACTCTGAACACTGAAAAAACAGATATAATAACATAAATACTTTCAAAACAAGGAATAAAAAACCATAAACTTATTTGCATAATAATGGCAACTATATTCTATTTGGTTATTACTTATATTCACGCTTTTGAAACTGATTAAGTTTAGTAATAAAACCATAAGCCGAATTCCCCGTCGACTTGTCATGAACAATTTATATAATAATATTAAGTAATTTTGAGAAGCTCCTTGAGTTGAATCCTCAAACCCGCTTCATGACCTTGTACCATTTGTACATAACACAGGATGTCAGCCCTTCGCCGAACATTTCCAATCGTGTTTGCTTCTCCGATTTCGACAATTCGGTTTATTTTGATTTATCCATGAAACAGGAGCTTCGTGGAATCCCAGAGCACCATCGTCCTATGATTGCTCCGGTGATTTTTTCTGCAAAGTTTGGCCAAGTTGATTCCACTAAATCGTTCTTCACTGACGGATCTTTGATAGAGGAGTCAGCAGGCTTTGGTATATTTAATGAAATTTACAGCGCCAACCGTAAACTTCAAGCACCTTGTTCCGTGTATGTCGCTGAATTAGCGGCAATACATTTTTACGCTAGAAATTGTTGCCTCACTAACACCGGATCATTTTTTCATTTTTCACGGATAGTCTCAGTTCTATAGAGGCTATTCGCTCATTGAGGCCGGTAAAGCACTCCTCGTATTTTCTCATGAAAATACAGGAGCTTCTAAGTGCTTTATCTTCGCGTTATTTTATCATCACCTTTGTATGGGTCCCATCTCATTGTTCGATTCCGGGCAATGAGAAAGTGGACTCGCTTGCAAAGGTATGCGCTATGGAAGGCGATATTTGTGATCGACAAATTGCCTTCAACGAATTTTTTCCTATTTTTCGTCAACAGTCACTCGTCAGCTGGCAATATAAATGGAGTAAAGGAGATTTGGGGCGATGGCAACATTCTATCATCCCAAAGGTGTCGAAGAAATCTTGGTTCAGGGGGATGGATGTGGGTCGAGACTTCATTCGTGTCATGTCTCGCCTCATGTCCAATCATTATTCTTTGAACGCTCATTTATACCGGGTTGGGCTGAGGGACAGCAATCTCTGTGAGTGTGGACAAGGCTATCAGGACGCAGATCACGTTATTTGGTCTTAGTGCTGAACATTCTGGAGCCAGATCTCGAGCTTTGTATGATTCCCTTCGGGCTCGAGGTAGACAACCCAATGTGCCAATTCGAGATATTTTGGCTGTACATGATTTGGAGTACATGAAACTCATTTATGTGTTTTTGACTAACATTAGCATTAGATTGTAGTTAGTTTAACCTGTATGTTTAGTATAAGTTTTTTTTTATATGTGTATGTGTGTGTGTTTTTTTCTTTTTCAAGAAATGTTCAAGTCAAAAAGAAAACCATAAATTGTATAGTTATAAGTGTTCAGATAATTTAGAATTTAAATTTAATGTGTTATGTGAACCATACTTTTAAATTCCCACCCTTTTTCCCATCCGTAATTTGTAATTCCCATTAACCTCGAGACGGCCGCGAGTAATCGGCTCTATCCTCCTAACTTTAGTTTTAAGATAAATGATGTATAAACATATGAAAATTTGGCTCTGTAAAGTTAATTCGATTGAGCCTAGACAAATAAATGATTATTAAAAAAAAAAAAATTATGTTAAGTGTCATATCTGTGTACACACACATACAGATACACACATGCACACGTCGATTCATCGACCTGAGTCATATAACACTTTGGATATCCGGGCCTTTGTATCAAAATATAAGAGTTGGAGTTATCCTATAGTCTTTACAGTGCACGAGAAAGCCGAACATTTAAAATGGATAAGCATAAGGAACTGTTGAGGGGATAATTTATACCCGCGCCGATCAACACCGTCGCCGCCGCCGCCGCCGCCGCCAAGAACGACCGCGGCGTGACGCCGGCTGCACCGCCGCGGCCGTTCAAAATTACCATACACGCCGCCGCCGATTCAACATAGATCGGCGCACAGGTCTAATTTAATGTACAGATAAAAAGAAACATTTTCTGCGTTACCTAATGCACATAAAGGGAATGCTAGATTTGACAGAAATAACTGGGATATTTCATGTAAATGAAAGCTGGATATCGCCTAAATCGCTTTTATTGTATGAAAGATTTCCATCGATGTTGCATGGCGTATGAAAGATTGCAAACAATACCGTTGTTTACGCTTGCTTTGGTTTGGAATTACAAGAGGGGAATTTTTACGCGCCTGTTAAAACTCATTATTTTTTTCTGTTGTTATGTTAAATTTACATGAAATGTCCCATTGATTTTTGCCAAATCTAGCATTCTCTTTTTGTGCAAAAGATAACGTAGAAAATTAAATGTTTCGTTCTATCTGTGTAGATGAATAAACATGGCTATGGGAATGCAAACACAAAGGCAACTTAGAAAATCTGTCATTGTTACTTTTCGGACCTAATTATTAACGTTTGCATTCAATTATTTCTGCGTGCTAAGATATGTGGTAAAACAAATAATCATGCTATAATCTTCATAGAAGACTTTTAAAGAACAGGGGACAACAAATAAGTTAAAATCCTAAATCATCTGTTTTTAAGCAAAAGCTATTCATAATTTCATATCCCAGCAGGCCAAAAAAACATTCGCCTTACGTAATGGCATACTTATCCATATTCATAATTTGCTCCTCGTTCGTAAGAACAGTTACTGTTCCATTAGTCGCAATTACGGCACCACTTTCACAGAACCTGCAAACAAATCCCCCTCATGACTGTGACAAATTATCAAAGGTCCAGAGGGAAAGCGGATTACCATCTGCATCAAGAAATACACTGTCTTCATCACACACACGTAAACACTCTAATACCCGAACTAACCTAGTCAACCAGGTAAAGCATTATCCATGCAACAATGGGAGCGGTTAATATTTTAGGCAGCCCTCTTCCCATGAACCTAATTGAATTATCCAGCACCGGCATAAATATCCTTGCCAAAAGCTTCCATTGGGCAAGTTCTGCTCTGGTCGTATCGGTATCAACAGACTGTCGGAAACGAATAAGTGTCTCAGATTTACTTAGTGCTAGTATTCATCGAGATGACTTTCTACGGACCACCGCCCAGCATGTGGGGTCATCCCGTGACCAACATCACTGTCGTCGATATGGTTCCACCGGAGATCATGCACCTGGTCGATCCGCACTGGTTCCAATTTCCACCAATGAACCCTATGTGGCATTCAATCATCGGATTTGCCATTCTCATTCTCGGAATAATCTCTATAATTGGCAATGGAATGGTAATCTACATCTTCTCAACGGAGAAGTCGCTACGTACACCGTCCAATCTGTTCGTGGTAAATCTAGCCGTGTCTGACTTCTTCATGATGGGCACCAACGCCTTCACCATGGTGTACAATTGTTGGTTCGAAACCTGGTCGCTCGGTGTGCTGATGTGTGATCTCTACGCCTTTACCGGTTCGCTGTTCGGATGCTGCTCGATTTGGAGTATGACGATGATTGCCATGGATCGGTACAATGTTATTGTGAAGGGCATGGCAGGCAAACCGCTGACCAACACTGGAGCTATAATCCGAATTCTCATCTGCTGGTTGATTGGAGTGGTGTGGGGTAGTCTACCCATGTTGGGCTGGAATCGCTACGTTCCCGAGGGCAATATGACTGCTTGCGGTACGGACTATCTCACTGATGATTGGTTTCACAAATCGTACATCTTGTGCTATTCGTTCTTTGTGTACTATGTTCCACTGTTCACCATCATATATTGCTACGTGTATATTGTTAAGGTAAGTTAGTATACGTGTTTAAAACTTCCGAAGAATCTTAAAATGGCACCGCCCTTTCAGGCCGTTTCAGTGCACGAGAAGAACATGCGGGAGCAAGCCAAGCGCATGAACATTCAATCGCTCCGCTCGGGAGACGACGGTAAGGCAGCCGAGATGAAATTAGCCAAAATTGCCCTGGTAACAATCTCGCTATGGTTTATGGCCTGGACTCCGTACACCATAATCAACTACAGCGGTGTGTTCAACTTGGCGAACCTGACGCCACTGGCGACAATCTGGGGCTCGGTATTTGCCAAATGCAGTTCCGTCTACAACCCGATCGTGTACGGTATCAGCCATCCAAAGTACCGGGCTTCCTTGATCCGGCGCTTCCCATCGCTGGGATGCACCGACGCCGTGGGGGGTGATGAAAAATCGATGGCGTCGGAGGCCTCTGCAGTTAGTGGCACATCGGCCGGAGCACCACCGACTGAACCACCCAGTGCTTAGGAGGAGGGGAGATGACACGAATGATTTGGGACTGTAATTCCTATCATTTAGTATTTTGCTGTGTTTCTATGAATAATCAATGTGATCCTCAGAACTGATGATATGACCAACGTGGAACGTTAATAAATATTTACTTATTTGCAATTGTTGTACTGGATGTTCCTTTCAAATTATATAAACTATCATAGTGGAGCTCATGTAACTAACTGTTGTCGGATGTAACTAGATAGCTTTGAAAAAGCCCCTGATTGGTGATTGCCATGAAAATAGCCTCATTCGTAGATAATCTCACTTACTATCGAGTTACCCAATGATTCACAATCCTTACCAGACTTGGTCACAGGGCAAAGTTAATTAAAGCTGAACTTGAGTGACACAATAAATGACCAAATATCTACTTTTCCATATAAGGTTTGTTCGCGACAAAACCTGGTCAGATTAAATTTGAAATAAAACAAAATTGCTGTTGGCTCAATCAAAGATGCAATTTTTATTCATTTAATTGTGCATTATTAGTCATCTTAAAACTAATTACAGTTACTTAATAAGGCTGCAAGAAGAAACTACGAACTTTGAGTTTACTCCAGCCACTTCTTTGAAACCGATTTAGCTACTTTTGCCCAAGAGTTTCGAATTTTTTCTATAGTTCTAGCATAGACTAACTCAAAGACCAGTAGGTCCCTGAACAAATATGATTTTTTTCTTGGCTCAGTCAGTACTAGCACATCGGTCCTAAGCTCGGTCCGACGCTTAATAATGCGCCCCTTATAATGAACTCACACGAACACACTCTCAAATATTCTGTCAAAATAACACAGGAAATCAAAACAAAGGAGCAAATAGGTACAGCAAGTTGCTGGCTTCAAGGTGTACTTCGACCAAGGGGTTCTCAATTTCAAATCGCTAGTTGCATATTGATTTTTAAGTCAAGCTTGTTGTTTATATTTAGAGAGTTCTTCTTCACGAGAGCCCAATACCGCTCAGTAGGTCGCAACGCCGGACAGTTAGGTGGATTCGCTTCTTTCGGTACAACATAAACTCCATTCGCTTTGTACCTTTCCAAAACATCTTTGGCGTAGTGACAAGATGCCAAATCAGAATAGTGAGGGAGAGTCATGGCTGCATAGGAATGGTAACAATCGATTGTTTAGGCACTTTCACGGTATTTTTCATTGTTTACCCTTCTAGTAATGATGAAGCTTTGACTTACTCGACACAGCTGCATATTGCCTGCCAAACCAAATATTTTTTGGGTAACTTTGCCGTTTTCTTAATCCTGAAATGCTTCCTTACGCCGTTCCGTTGCGTGGCAGTATAATAAGAAGCTCCTGGAAGCTGCCTAAAGCCTTCCAGCACACAAGTTTCATCGTCCATTATAATGCAGGAAAACTTCCTAAAATATCCGCGATACAACTTGCGAGCCCGAGTTTTAGCCATCAAACTCCGTTTATCATTTTGGTACAGTACAGTTTTCTCCTTGAACGACTTCATAGCTTTCCGGTGCTTGAAAATATGCACGAAAATTGGGGACATTTTTATTTTTCTAGCCACAGTTCGTAACGAAAGATCTGGTCTCTTCTGCAATATTTGCTTCACCTTCGCGTCTTTCTGGTGGTTCCTGAGATCCGTATTTGTTCCGCTCGCAGCCTTCCTGGCTGTTGTCAAACGTGCATCGGAACGTTATGGACAGTGCTTGCAGGAAAACCAACATTTTTTGCAAGTTTTCTTACTGACAGATGCAGATCTTCATTGCGACCGCACACAATTGCTTTCCGCACTTGCTCTTCTTTCGAAGCCATCTTCGATCTAAAAGCTTGTGGTATCTCCAACAAATGGTCTTACATAATGAACAGACATACGTTCATCAGTTTGCAAAATATTTCACGCGTTGATGAAGTATTTCCAGATGTATATGTATTTGGGGGTGTCCAGATTTTGTCGCGAACAAGCTTTATCAACTAAAAACT
>JASCZW010011198.1:0-33002 GCA_034211315.2 Aedes japonicus | reverse complement strand
ACATCCTCCTAGATAACCTTATATCCCACTTTAAAGATATTTCAGAATCAATACATCTGGCAAAACTTAATATTGTATCGAAGCACATCCTACATCCGGATGAAGTATCATTTGCCATAGAAATTAGAGAAAGTGGTATAGAAATTCGTTCATAGAGCAGGTTTATGAGTTCTTAGAAATCTCCAGCATTCTTAAAATCGACTAAATTAATATTTGTTGTCAAAATTCCTTTTCTTCAAATGAAACATTCATAAATTTAGTTTTGGAACCTTTACCAATTGGGAAAAGTTATTAAACCTACCAGCAAATAAGGCTATGACCAGCAAGACAGGGACGTACTTCATCATCAGCGAATGTCAACGAGTCGAAGGAAACAACATATGTAACGAACATAATCTAATTAATTATAGCAAAGATACGTGCTCATTCCAAACTGTTACGAGGTTTTTACCGGCAACTGTACATTCAAAGAACATGACAATCAAAATGAAGTCAAACAATTAACAGACAATCATCTGATTATAAAGTCAAAATTATTACTGGAAGTTAGGACTAACTGTGGAATAACTAATAGAAATTTATCTGGATTATTCCTTATTGAATACTATAATTGCAGTATTGAAGTCAACAACACAACATACAAAACACAGTAATAATCAAAAATAATCTACCAGTATTATCCCTTTCGACGGCTTGAAAATAGAAGTACAAACTATGAAGAGGAACAAACAATCCAAGATCTACAAATATTGAATAGAAATCATTTGGATTCCTTAGTCACAAAACATGAAATTCACAATTATTCATCCATAAGCTTGTCGATACTCAGTATTTTGAATTAATAATACTAACCTTGTTCTACTTGACAAGATTCAAGGGTGTGAACATCAAGATCTTCGGAAAAATGCAATCACCACAATCTTCTGTAAGCAATTTATCAGAAACCGAAAAAAACCAGAAAACAAAGTTGCCAAAACCTAAAACAGAAATTTTGTCGAGCCGGGACGTCTGAGTTTATCGAGGGAGAAGTTATAACCAAACCCTTATCGCCATCAACAACAGTTACAAACATCCATCAATTGAAGTTCGTGGGAGCGCCACAACTGACCGTGACAATTTATCAACAACCATCCAGCTACAGGAGACATCGTTCAGATCAGATGACGCGAGAACGGGAGAACCATAGTGATGTTTTGCTGAGCTGTTAAATCCATTCCCATGGTTAGGTTTTAGCATAAGCGGTTTAGAATAGTCGATAGGTTCGATGTAAGAAAAGCGAATAATAAAATTCATTCTTGATCAGTGATTCAAGTGGCGCAGTCGAGTTATTTTTTTAAAAGAAACCGAACTTACCGATGCGAGCACATAACTTATATATATATACAGCAATTCCATGAAAAAAGTTATACGATCTCTCAGAATTTTATAATATTCGGTAGGATTGTTCAACATCGAAAAATATTAGACCCGTATTTTTTTATTTCGTTATTAGACTGGACCTTTCTGCGTTAGACTGGTCCAAAAATCGTGATTTTTCAAAATCTTCAATTTTCAAAAATTTATAACTCCTAAACCGTTTAACCGATTTTAGTCATTTTTGGCCATTGTATTGGTATTTTTTTGAATTTCCAAGCAAAAATACGAAACCTTTGAATATATCAATTTTTGTATGAAAAAATACAAAACAAATAGTTTTTCTTGAATTTGACTGCGAGGGGCCTCAACGACTCCTTGTTTTAGTATTTTTAAATGAAAGAACATTCAATTTTACATAACATATCAAAAATTGGAGATGTTCTGCGTGTCGTTTTGGAGATACAATTTTTAAATAATAAATCATTACTCTTCATTTTATACATCACCCGCCTGTAGAAACGATGAAGATGCATGGTAGATTACCATGCGTCTCCATCCAATCAAACCTATGACTAATGAAATCTATGAGTTACTTACAAACTTAGTATAACATTCGAATCAGTCTTTAAGGCTTTCCGTTAACCACACAGACCAATTGCTATTTTTTGACGATTACCTTTTCAAATAAATAAGGCTTTAAAATTTCAAATATTTTTTGCTTGGTGTAAGTTCCAAGAAAAAAACACTTTAAAGCCGCGCGACATGATGAACATGTTAAAAAATAAGAAAAACACTTTTATACATTTATTTTTATTTATTAAGTTTTTTCATAACAATTTTATACATTTTTCTTCCGTTGAAAATGAATTTTGTTTCACAATAATATACTCTTCGTTTTGAGGCTTAAAACTATGGAATGACTGAGTCCCTGAAATTTGCTTCACACGTGTGTAACGATTTTTTAATTTTCTTTCCATTTTATTATAGTCGGATTCCGAAAAAAATTGATAGTGTATTTTCGAGTCTGGTAGAAATAGCCCATGAATAAAGTTCTTCGGCCGTTGTTATGTGATGATCTTGCAAACTGGCTTTCGCAGCATTTCGTTTCAATACGCCTCCCAAAGCATCACAAGGGCCCTTTCCATGACAAGTAGCGAAAAAATTCCACTCGGCATCTATGCCAAAATCTTTTGCATGTTGCACAAATTAAAAGCGGTCATTTAATTTTTGTATTGGCTTCCAGATCCATCTGAGAAGAAATAAATTTTCTCTAAACCTGATAACTTACTTTTTATGAACGCTATGCATTGAGTCAAAAAAGACGCACTGCGACATGATTATGTTTAGTGAAATCAGCAATTGCAATAAAACTGGTAAACTTCAAATCATTTGATTCTTCATCTTTAAAATAAATAGCACAAGGGTGAATAGTACATTGAGCGTTTGCCCAATGAAAGCCTTGAACTGCATCCTGCACAACGAATGAATAATTCTCCGAAAAATCACAGATTATGATACACTCAGTAGCTTTTAAATTGTTTTTCACGTGTTTTAAATAGTTTGCCTGTCGCTCAGCTGTAAAGTTATGTGGCAATAAATTGAGTAATTTTTCTAAAAAAGTATCAATAAATTCTTGTGTGTCCATTTCAACTAAGTCCAAACTGCATCTTTCTGCTTGACGCCATTGTTTAAATTGTAATGATTCAACGTGACCGTTATTAAGAATGGTCATAAGTTCTACCGCCAAAATTTGCATTCCCGGACAATTTTCGCAACATTGCTGCCAGCAATGCTCATTTGGATTTTGACAAATTATTTTTGAAAACATATCATGGTAGGACTGAACACCATCTGGAAGTAATTGTTTACTTTGGAGTGTTTTAAAAATCAATTTAACGTTTTGGTGGTAAATGCAAACGCACACCGTATGCGTGCCACTTGTTCCTGCCAAAATGCAGTGTTTTGGACGGTTACTGGCGAACATCGAAAATCCAATCTTAATATCAGGATGAGTATTTTTAAATATGGAGTACGCCTCTTGCAAATTGCATAAAACTAACCTTCTTTGTATGTAGATCCTACCTTCTTCATTGTTGGATATCAAATAATCCCTTTTTCCGGGCACACGACTTATATCGTCGCTATTATAAAAATTACGAACACGCATTAGCGTTTCCTCTCCTAACGAAGCTCTACTAATCCTCTTTTGAGGCACTGACATTATTCCCTCCTGTTGTTGTAATACTTTCACTTGGTTGGCCATATATTGGGAAACATCAAACTCTTGCATAATCCTATATGTAGACCAACTTTTGGGCAGTGTGGTTAAAATCCTATACCGCTCATTGCTATCTTTTGTTTCCTTAAATTTATCCTTAAGCTGTGTTAGCATTTCATTATCGTCAGACAAAAACGTGTTATTGGTGGTACCGATCGATTCATAGCTGGTTGTTTCCAATGAGCCTGTAAATAAATATAACAAATTATTGATTAAAAATTGATTGATTGGAAATCATGCAAATAATTTCTATTTTATTATTTACTTTGGTAGGGAAAAGGAACAATGCCGGACGGTCCTGCAAGGGCAATCGTTTCGTGACTGGTTGCTTCGCACTGATTCTAAAAGAATGTAAAAATAAAAATGTTCCAGTAACAATTGCAAGAGAAGAATTCAAATTAAAACAGAATTATATGAACTTTTATATAACATACCTGTAGTGCCTATACTGGATGGTCCTGTAATGGGTTCTTCGGTCATGGTATCAATGTGCTTATACAATTTCTTGTAGCAACTTTGACAAATGAAAGAGCTACTCTCATCAATTTTAACCTTTTTTTCCACAGCATGGTCGTACAATTTTGCGTTGATTTTTCTGGAACACGAACTCAACACCCAAACACTACAAATTGAACACTTACGTTTCATTTTACGATATTCTTTGATATAACTGTTCTGATATGATACTTTGTTTTCAACTGGTAACTTCTTACATAAATTTCCGTGTTTTATATGATGTTTATATTGTACCTACGATCAAGTGAAGTGAACTGCAGCCTGAACTACAATAGGTATTGAATTGTTTCTCGGCTGTAGCGATCAGGTCTATTTGCAGACGGGAGCGAGTAGAGCGGAATTTCTAAAGCAGAAAGCAACAGAATAACAGATAACGCAAGCGAGCGACGAGTATGAAATGAAAGAGATGTTGTTCACTCTGCTGCTTCTCCGCTTTAGAAATTCCACTCTACTCCTCCCGTCAGCGAGTAGACCTGATCGCTACAGCCGAGAAACAATTCAATTCAATCTCACAGGTCGATAAACATTCTACATCTACAGTAGGTAGTCAATACGTATCAACGGTTCTTCTTTTAAATAATAATACCAATGCCCCTCTGTGTAACGAAAAGAAATGTTAGGTAATCAAATTGTCAATATCTACCTAAAGTCTCATTAGTCTTAGTTGCAATAATATTATATAATTATGTCAAGTAAATATTATTTATTATATAATATTTATTTGACATTCTGTGACCTACTCATAGATTTCATTAGTCATAGGTTTGATTGGATGGAGACGCATGGTAATCTACCATGCATCTTCATCGTTTCTACAGGCGGGTGATGTATAAAATGAAGAGTAATGATTTATTATTTAAAAAATTGTATCTCCAAAACGACACGCAGAACATCTCCAATTTTTTGATATGTTATGTAAAATTGAATGCTCTTTCATTTAAAAATACTAAAACAAGGAGTTGTTGAGGCCCCTCGCAGTCAAATTCAAGAAAAACTATTTGTTTTGTATTTTTTTCATACAAAAATTGATATATTCAAAGGTTTCGTATTTTTGCTTGGAAATTCAAAAAAAAAACCAATACAATGGCCAAAAATGACTAAAATCGGTTAAACGGTTTAGGAGTTATAAATTTTTGAAAATTGAAGATTTTGAAAAATCACGATTTTTTGGACCAGTCTAACGCAGAAAGGTCCAGTCTAATAACGAAATAAAAAAATACGGGTCTAATATTTTTCGATGTTGAACAATCCTACCGAATATTATAAAATTCTGAGAGATCGTATAACTTTTTTTCATGGAATTGCTGTATATATATATAAACATAATAATATATATATATATATATATATATATATATATATATATATATATATATATATATATATATATATATATATATATATATAATAATATATATAGTTATATATATATATATAACTATATATATTTATATGTATATACAGCGATTCCACGGGAAAAAGAATAGAGTTGAAAAAAAGTTGTACGATTTTGTTCAAAATCGTTTGGTATGTTCTTTATCGAAAATAATAAGACCCGTATTTTTTTATTTTTTATTATGGTGATCATGTTCGATATAGGGTTACCAGAAAAATGGACATTTTTCGAAATATTTTATTTTTAAAACATCATAACTTCTAAACCGCTTGATCGATTTTCAATTTTTTTTTAAATAGAAAGACTGTTACTTTTTGTTATTATTAAAAATATTTGTTAAAATAATTAATGTACTCAACTTTGCTAAAATGGTCAATATGTTTGTTTTTCATGATTTTCAAAATGTTTGACCATAACGACTATTTATTTTTATATTTTTTTATAAAAATTCAAACATTTTTACATAACATATCAAAAAATTAAAAATGTTCTTTGAGCCGTTTTTGAGTTAAATTTTTTGAAAATTTCAAATTTTTTGCCTATACACACATGGAATGAGCATCATTTTCCATCACTTCAAAATAACTGCGGGAATCATTTCATTGAAGTTATCAAACTTATTCCTAATAAATTCATGATAACCATGTTTACAAATCTAGTTTTACTTTTGAAGTAATGTACCCTTCCTAAGTAGGGGAAGCTGGTCCAGTTCTGACCCCATTAAATGTAAGAACTATAAATCAGCCTCAAATTGTTTAAAAGCAGAGACCAACATTGCTAGGGTTTACTCAGCCATGGCTAACGCTATAACTGGAGCCACAATGGTCCGTAAGCGTCCAAATTCAGCATGAGTGCTTATAAGGATTGCAGGGACACTCATGCCGAATTTGAGTTGTAGCGTAAACCACGACTGAGTAAACTTAACTCATATTTTGAATTAATCCACATTCAGTGAACCGAACTGAAATCTTACTAAAGAAACGTTTAATACAATGAAGCACGACTACTCAAATTGCCATGTTTAGATTAAAAGTTACAGGAAAAGTTGGATAAAAGCTATTCCTACTTTTGTAATACCTGCAATTGCAGACTTTATCGCTTTATCAAGAAAGAAAACGAGCCAGCAACTCAAAGTACAGTGAATCTAGAATGTGAAAATCAAGAACTCACTGTTTCTGAACCGTGTTTAATTTTCAAAGAGCAATATCCTACTTTTAAAATTGGATTTTCAATGTTTTCCAGTAGCCGCTCAAAAAATTGTATTCTGGCTGGTTCAAGTGCAACGCTTACCCGACCAGAAGCGTATAACATAAAAATTACAAAATTATAACAAACCTTGTTACGACTTACTGATTATGATATAAATTTGTTGAAAACATATTCATCTGGATAATTGTCAAACATACTTATAAAAAATTATAATATAATGCCCATGGAGGCACAAGCTGCGTCAATAAAGTAAATTAATTTTAACACTAGCTGATATAATTTTGCAACATCGAAACAAAACTATTACAAAGTCTGTTTTGTTAATGTTATATGTATATCATAGTTCGCTTGAATTTTGTTATCTCTAGAGGATGTTTTGTTAGAATTTCAGTTATATTTACAACATCCGCGATCTTAATTCTAACAACCTCAGTTATGAAAACAGCGTAACTGAATAACAAAACTTGAAATAATTTTGTTGTTCCCTTTTAGTCGGGTACTGTCTACGTATGCATTTATCATCATAATGTTAAATTAATGTTTAAAACCTTTAAGGTTAAGAAACTTATTCTTAACCATTTTAAAACGTATCTTGACTTGTTTTTTAAATTACTCTGTGAAAATCCTACAGAGAAACGTTGGTTGAAAACCTGTGATCATTGCCCGGGTACGCAGACACTGGAGAGTGACCTGATGAATTTTCTTGAAAACATCAATTCCTTAAAATTTAAACAATAGAAGCAAACAGATCGTTGTCATCTAAATTCAATGCAGAAGAGTTTGTGGAACCATTTTTAGAAAAAATAAGCGAATATACTCCGCATAATGTTATTGCAGAGCAACAAGGTAACTATTTAAAACAACTTAAAATTAATTTGGGAGCAACTGACTGCATTATAATTGCTGACTTCTCTGAAAATTACTCTTTTGTTATTCAGGACTCAATACAAGGTTTTCATTAGGCAAACGCTCAATGCACAATCCATCCTTTTGCCATGATGAAGCACAAAATTTAAAGTTTACATGCTTCATAGCAATCACGGAATTTACTATACATAACCATGTTGCCGTTCGGCTGTTTATAACAAATTGTGTGAATTGCATTAAAAAAAAAAGCTACCTCACCTGAAAAATATCAATTTTTTTCTAATGAAGGCAGTCAATACAGAAATAAGATGACTGCTTTAAATTTGTGCCACATGTACAAGGACTTCGGTCTTAATGCAGAAAAGGGCCTTGTGACGCTTTAAGAGGCGTTCTAAAGCGAAACGCTTCAAAAGCAAGTTTACAAGGCCATCATATTACAACTGCATACGAACTTTACTCTTGGGCTGTTTCTAAAGTAGATTCCAAAATATATTACTTGTTTTTCTCGGAAAAAGATTACAATGCAATTGAAAAGAAAATAAAGAACCGTTATATTCCTGTTAAACAAATCTCTGGGACACAATCGTTTCATTACTTTAAGCCACAAAATGAAAATCACATTATCGTGAAACGGTTTTCGTTTTCAAATGAAGAAAAGTGCGTTAAATTGTAAGAATTTTGCTATGTAGTTTATTTTTGATGACTTATGGAAAATAAAAATAATTAAATAATCATGATCGGCAATGAACACAAGAAACTGCAAGGCGGAGCACTGGACTGTATTTGGGGGGATGGGATTTCGGATGGCAATGGAACAGCACTTTTCACTACTTCACTAATTTATTTCTCTTGACTTCACTATTTACATTTCACTTTTTTTCACCTTTTGTTTGGTTCACACGCGGCACGGTTCAAATTCAAAACTAAAATGCGGGAGCGAAGGTGTCCCGTTTTTATAGCAGCCGCCACGTGGTCGAGAAAGGCGTAGAACATTCTACGCGTGCATAGAACCCACGCGACGTGTGTGTGGTACCATCATCACCCCGCAGGCTGGCGAACTAAACGATGCTACGGGAGACGATGATGATGATGATGATTGTCGGTCGGTCGGTCGGTCGGTCAGTGCACTCACGGGCGCTCATTTGCACTCGTAGCACTCACGCTCTCGCTGCTTTGTTGGTGTAGTCGATGCACGCACTTGCTCGCATGCTGCTGCCTTCACTTGGAGCGTATGTTCGCGAACATAGTCCCGCCTGTTGGAACGCAGTTCCAACTTCGATGATGGGCTCTCGTCGTTTTCTTGCAGGGAGAGCGGTGCTAGCTTGCTGACTGCTCGTCGATACACAGCTCTGGTTGGCTTTCCATCAGCAACACAAACGATGCCGTCCTTTCCTGGGTAGATGGCGATGATCCTCCCTAGCTTCCAAGCAAGTGCTAGTTGCATTCCTCGGGACACAATGTCAGCTGGGTTGTGGGAAGTGTTCACGTAATTCCATTTTTAATGATCGGTCAGCTGGTTGATATTGGCAATACGGTTGCGGACGTAGACTTCCAACCGATCTAGGAGTTTGTTGATCCAGGCCAGTACGATTTTACTGTCGGACCACAGCTTCACTTCTTCGATAGGTAACTTCAGCGTTGGAACCACCTTGGCGATCAACTTGGCGAGTAGCAAGGCAGGACAGAGCTCCATTTTTGGTATGGTCATCTCATGGAGGGGAGCTACCTTCGATTTGCTGCACAGTAGATGAGTTACAGCTGAACCATCTCTTCTTATGCAACGGAGGTACACGCATGCTCCATATGCGCTCTTGGAAGCATCGGCAAATCCATGGATTTCCAATGCCTCCCTCTCTGGAACGATAACACATATGGAAATCTCAAGGTCTGCTATATCGGCCAGGGATGTCCGGAAGGTATTCCATCGCTTCAGCAGGTCGTCGTCAAGAGGGTCATCCCACCCTAGCTTGCTGGACCACAAACACTGAATGATCACCTTCGCCTCGGCAATCACTGGGGCGACGAGTCCCAACGGATCAAACAACTTTGCTATTTGGGATAGGACGCGTCGCTTGGTAGCTACGGCCAACCCTGGGGTGGATCAGCAGTTTGGCAAAACAGGAACAGGTCTCGTTTCGGATCCCACATGAGTCCTAAAGCCTTGATAGCCTGGTTGGCACTAGAATCGTGAATCGGCACCAATGTTTCACGATCCTTTTCTGGAACACTGGCAAGTAGCTCCTCGGAGTTCGAACACCACTTTCTTACAGGAAATCCACCCTTCATCATCAGCTCCTCGATGTCTCGACGCAGCCTTATGGCTTCTTCAACGGAATCCGCGCCAGAGAGGATGTCGTCCATATAGGAATCGTCCAAAATGATCTCGACGGCCTTCGGGAAATTTTCGCTCTCATCACGTGCTAGTTGTATGAGCGAGCGCACAGCAAGGAAGGAAGCCGCCGATGTCAACAGTTCAAAAACCTTCAGCGCGTCCGACGGGTTGTTGCGCCAGAAGATTCGCTGATACCGCGTCTGTGAAGGGTCCACTCGTACTTGTCTGTACATCTTCGATACGTCCGTAGAGAATACGATGGGGTGGGTCCGGAAGCGCATCACGATGGTAAACAAGTCACTCTGGATATTCGGTCCGGTCATCAGCACGTCGTTTAAGGATAGACCGCTAGCCTTCGCTGTAGCATCAAAAACTACACGGAGCTTGGTGCTGCTACTGGAGGGTTTTAGGACACAATGGTAAGGCAAGTAGTAGGCTTGGGTGCCTGGTGGATCCTCGTCCTCTCGTATCTCCCGGCAATGACCAAGGGCTTGGTACTCGCCGATGAATTCTACATACTGGGTCTTGAGCTCAGGATTTTTCGCCAATCTCTTCTCTAGGAGCAGGAAACGTTTCATGGCAAGGGATCTGGAGTTGCTCAGCTGGCTCACGGAATCACGAAAGGGCAGTTGTACTACAAATCGTCCATTCTCGTCACGCCGGTAGGTACGCTTGAAGTGTTCTTCAAAACGTTCGTCGTCGGTGGTGATCATGGCAGACTCGACAATTTCCTCTTGGTCGAAGAATCGCTTCATGCACTCCTCCAATCCATCGTTCGTTGGCATACACCGGGCAATCGTCTTCCTGTTCCTCGTATGTGCCGGCTACTACCCGTCCAAATTGGGTCTCGTACAGGCTAGGTAGGGTGCTGGACAACTTGATCTGGCCTTGCTTAAGGACGTCGAAGAACAGTCCGCCTCCAATCAGCATCTCGATCTCATTTGGACAATGGAAGGTGGCATCGGCTAGTAGGATACCCGGCGGAATGTTCCACGAATCGATGTTCACACGAACGGACGGAATCATGCCTGTCACCTTTGGAGCAGTGAGGCACTCTACGTTGGTGGCGAAATCGCTGTAACCCGATGAAATTCGCACCACCACCTTGTGATGCATCTTGGACTTGTTGCCTCCGACGCCGATAACGGGAACGTTCGCTGGTTGCTTTGGAATCTTCAATCTTTGAACTACAGATTCAGCTATGACGTTGATCTGTGATCCGCAATCCAACAAGGCTCGTACACGGTGGACTTGACCATTTTGGCAGTTAGGTTGACCACCGCTGTCATCAGAATACCTGCTTGCCCGGTGAGGAATGCTGCTGGAACACGATGTATTCACCGGTTGCTCGGCCACTATCGGTACCAGGATAACTTCTGGGGGCTTCGGCGCTTCAGTGGGCTTCACTTCGGGCTTCTCACGCCGTTCAAAGTGAAGTAACGTGTGGTGTTTCTTGGAGCACTTGGAGCAAGACTTATCGCTGGAACACGCTGCACCACGATGGCCTTTCCGAAGGCAATTGAAGCACAGGTTTGCTTCCTTCAGCTTGGCATGTCGCTGATCCACGGTCATCTTTAGGAAGGAAGGGCACTTGTAGTTCTGGTGTTGACCAGAACAGAAATCACACACAAACTCCGACGTCACTGCTGCTGCGTGTGACGTCTTGGAAGGCACGAACTTGGACGAAGGCTGCTTCTGGCTGGGAACTTTAGGATTCGTTGAGGTGAGTGCACTCTTCTCACATCTCTCCAAGATAACGCATCGCTGTTTCAGGAACTCGATCGTCTCGTCGTATTCTGGAAGCTCTTTCTGGTCGATGGAAGCTTCCCACAGCTCGCGGGTCTGATCGTCCAATACCTGAGTCAGCACAGTCACCATGAGTAGCTCTGACATCTCTGAGAGCGGCTGATCGAGTTTCTTGAGGTACTCCACATGACGCGTACACTCATCGACGAGGTTCCGGAGGTCTTTAGACGACTTCTTCGTCATCTTCTTAAGGTTTAGGATACCCAGGATGTGCGACTCCAGGATTAGCCGCTTGTTTCCAAACCGCTCCTCCAGGATGTCCCATGCGCGCTGGTAGTTGTTGTTCTGCAGGGTTTCAAGGTCGATCACACCAGCGGCATCTCCTTTCAACGAATTCTCGAGGTGGTTTAACTTCACAGCGTCCGAATCGGTCGACCGCTGCATCACATCCTGGAACATGGCTTTGAAGCGGAGCCATGCTTCATAACGGCCATCAAATGTTGGTAGTGGAGCACGGAAGGATTGCGACTGCACGATGATTGGCTGCTGCGAGGTCGGGTTACCCGCAGTGGACGATGTAGGCACAGGAGGTGGCACGGAATTCTCCTTCTCGATGGACTCGATCATCGCCTCAATCATGATCGATGTCTCGTTGAACTGGGTTTCAAATTCAACGTATTTTTCCTCTTGGGTGGCGACGTTTTTCTCGGAAACGGTCGCTGTCACCATGTCGTGGGTATCGTTGTATTCCTGGTAGATCGTTCCTAGCTGCTTGGAGTATACTCGGAGTTGCGGTAGGTATAGATGCTCACTCTTCGCCCTTGCCGCATTCAGCACATTCAAGATCCGTGTCAGCTTAGCATTCACCTGGCCTCGCTTCAGGATCAGCAACCTCAGATCCTCAGGGTTCACCATATTGTTGCTTGGGTATGGGATAGTCCTTCACGGTTTGAGATCACTTCAAGGGAATGTCTCTTGTAGACGATGGAATGTAGCTCTGCAATTGCCGCGACGGTGGGCTGGCTTCACCCGGGAACCGACACGACGGAACACGAACACACTTTGTAGGCTACAGGCACGGCAGCGACACGTTTGTCTCAACGCTCGCTTTCGAACGACGGCATAAAACACTACGCGACGGCGGCGACTTCGATCGCTACGAAGTCTGGAATCGCTTTCACTCGTTTCCCGGAGCGACGGAGCGGAAAACAACGACGGCAGAATCACTCGTGATGCCTTGGAACCGGCGCGGTTGTCACAACGGGTGGAATAGCACCACAGGATGCTCGGTGTGACGGATCAAAATACTACGCGACGGCGGATCCAATCAGATTCCACGAACGCGATCGTGGTGGTAGCGTTGTTCAAGCCACGCTAACGCTTATGGTCTCACGTTGTCGAAGCCACATGAACGCTTTTTAGGGATATCGCGCTGTCCAAGCCACGCGAACGCTTGACTTCACGTTGTCCAAGCCACGTGAACGCTTTAGGAGGAATGTCGCGTTGTCCAAGCCACGCGAACGCTTTATACCTGCAGCTGGAACCGGTCTGGCCTAGATCCGGCTCGAAGGACCAATTTATGATCGGCAATGAACACAAGAAACTGCAAGGCGGAGCACTGGACTGTACTTGGGGGGATGGGATTTCGGATGGCAATGGAACAGCACTTTTCACTACTTCACTAATTTATTTCTCTTGACTTCACTATTTACATTTCACTTTTTTTCACCTTTTTTTTTGGTTCACACGCGGCACGGTTCAAATTCAAAACTAAAATGCGGGAGCGAAGGTGTCCCGTTTTTATAGCAGCCGCCACGTGGTCGAGAAAGGCGTAGAACATTCTACGCGTGCATAGAACCCACGCGACGTGTGTGTGGTACCATCATCACCCCGCAGGCTGGCGAACTAAACGATGCTACGGGAGACGATGATGATGATGATGATTGTCGGTCGGTCGGTCGGTCGGTCAGTGCACTCACGGGCGCTCATTTGCACTCGTGGCACTCACGCTCTCGATGCTTTGTTGGTGTAGTCGATGCACGCGCTTGCTCGCATGCTGCTGCCTTCACTTGGAGCGTATGTTCGCGAACAAATCAAATTAAATGCTGAGTTTTAACTGAAGGTAATCTGAGAAAACCTTTGCTTGTAGTCTAAAGCTTTTTTGAGCTCCAATTTCTCAATATAGCGGAGCCTGGTCCAATTTCGACACTGTGGCCAATTCCGACCTCCCAAGATTCTCTCAGACAGCGCTGGTAGCCAAATTTTTAATAATACCAATAGAAATCTTTCATTACACAAAGAATTTCAACGTAGATTGCATTGGTCGGAGAAATTGTGTTTTTTGGATTTCAAAATTGACAAAATTTGATAAAAAATGTTCTGCACGCTAAAAATATTTGTATTCTAATGTAGAAGGAGATGTTCGCTCATCACCATGAGGCACCGAGAGTGAACAACAATGTTTTTGGCTAGAATGAAAGATGTGAAGAGAAAGTGTTGAAAGGTCCGTCAGAGTGCGGCAGGTAGGAAAATTAACAGATGTTTTTGAAAATTGAGCGAAAGGGCATGTATCCAATGGTACTCGAACCATGGACGTCAATCTTTGCCTAACATCCCACTGCGGGGTAGGTTGTAGCGACGGAATTCGTCCACTAAAATATAGAAAGAAAAAATAAATAAATAAATAAATCAATAAATAATTAACAAAATAAATAAATTAATAAATAAATGGTTATATATACGAACAAATTCATAAATATTTAACTGCATAAATAAATAAAAAAACTAAATAATTGAATATTTAAAACATAATTCGATGAATAGTTGGATAAATGAATTATAAATAAATAAATAAATGAATAATTTAAAAAATAAATAAATAAATATATAAATAAATAAAATAATAGATTATTTAATAAATAAATAAGTTAATAAATCATTTAATTTAAAGATAAAAAATATAATAAAAAATTAATAAATTAATCAATAAATAAATAAATAAATACATAAAACCATAAATAAATTAAAAAAATAATAATTAAATATTTGAATACATTGATTGATAAAATAAATAAATCAACATATAAATATTTTAACCTCTGACCTACCGATACCATGTTGACTGTCCGCGATGTGTCACGGCGGTTGGTGCAGAATTGTTCTCGCTCGATTAATTATGGGACACACTGGATCAATAATAATCGTCAATCAGTTCGGACGCGTTTTAATTTCGTTCCTCGCCACGTGCGTTTTCGCGTTTTTTTTTTTACATACCTACGTTTCGTTTTTTGCTTACGCGCATTTTTTTCGTCATGAGCTGTGAAATTTGCTCGCTCGATTCTACCGCCGATACGGTATTGTGGACCTGCATAGGATGTTCGCGTGCCTTTCATGCCGCCTGCGTGGGAGTATCTGTCCAGCGCAACTCTCTTAGAAAAAAGGATAAAAAAATTGATGTTATGTCTTATGTGCTGCCGTGCTGCAGCTCTTGCCAAACCCTCATAACACTTAATTTCGAAGTTCAATTGCTGACAAAGCAACAGGCTGAACTAGCCGAAAAAGTGGAAAGCAACACGCAGGTTACCCATCGCGCGACGAAGCAAATTAATGCCACTGTTTTGAATGAGGGAATCGCCGCCTTGAGGGTATGCTCAACGAAATACAAAATGAGCTGACGGTGATCAAAAGCAGCGGCTCTGCTGGCATTAAAAATCACATAACATCGCTTTGTGATATTGCCATGAAAAATTCTAGAGAAAATGTTTTTACGTTAATGGAATCAATGACGTCTGGTTTAACCAATGACCTGAAACCTATAAATGAACAAATTAAAAAGATCAGCAGCACAACTGAATTTATAGCTTCTGGTAATGTTATGTTCAAAAATCCGATGTTTGGAACAGACATAATGGATGAGCTGAAATCTCTATCAGCCAACTTAAATGCAATTGAGTCGAAAATTATTTCTCACTCACCGGATGCTTCAGACTCGCTCGAAGATGAGCTCAATGATGCCAATAATATTCTACCGGTTCAGTCAGGCTGGCGCCTTCTTGGAACGAGAAAAGTATGGAAAGCTGACTGGACTGACTACGACAAACGCGAATTGCATCGTTTAAAACAACAAAAACAAGCCGAAAATGCAAGAAGGCGAAAAAAGCAATCGCGGAACAACTACAGCAACAACACTCATTACAATAGAAATGAAACCAGTAGGCCCAGCAATATTCAAAATAATCGCCAGCGAAATTCAAGACATCCGCAAGACAACTACCAGTACACCAACAATTTTTGCAACAACGACGGAGCTCGTAATATCAGCTTACTACCACCGGACAGAATACTTCTTGCGGCAGCGAAGGAAAGATTTTCCAAATCACCGAATGAGACACCGACGACCCACCGGCCAATACAGTTCCAGAGAGGGGAAATCCTGAACCCCTACCCGGCTCATGACGAAGTTACACGATCTTCTCCTGACAGACAACCCAACTGGACGTCCCCTGGCTGCTTTTCAAATTCTGCTGCATCATGTGAAATGTGCCAGTGCCATGCTCATCATTCGTGTTTTCTACGCAACTGACGAATTTCTCAGAGGAAGGATATGACGATACGGATAATCAGCCCGGCGATCACAGCATTTTTCAAAACAGTACTAATTCCGGACAGGTGAATATTAGTCAACGTCCATTAAGCTCTTCACCCCACCCTCATTCCACGAATGAAATCACGGTATATTGTCAAAATTTTAATCGGATGAAAAGCGCTGCTAAGATCAGCGAAATTCAAAATAAAGTTCTAAGTTGTTTTTATACCGTGATTCTAGCAAATGAAACCAGTTGGGATGAGAGTGTTAGAAGTGAAGAGGTTTTTGGTAATAATTATAATGTTTATAGAGATGACCGTAATTATCAATGGTCAGGAAAAAAGTCAGGAGGTGGAGTTTTAGTTGCAATTTCAACTTCTTTCCAGGAAGAAGTACCAGTTAGAAGACGTAGACGTAAAGTATTCTCAAAGGATCCAGTTTGGTTCAATAAACAAATTAAAAATTTAAAAAACCGTAAACAAAAAGCGCATAAGATTTACAAAAAACATAACAGTTCCGTTAATTAAGAAAGCTATTTGAACATTTATGATGAACTTAATTTGGCTATGAATGTTGCATTTGAGGAGTATAATTCAAAAATTGAACGTGAAATTAAATGTTGCCCAAAAAACTTTTTTAATTACGTGAATACAAAATTAAAATCAGACAATCTTCCATCCCGTATGTATTTAGACAATAATGAAAGTAATAATACAGAAGAATGCAATTGCAATTTATTTGCCAAGTTTTTTCAAGAAACATACACAACATACTCAGAAGCAGATCGTGATCGGCAATACTTTGGGTTGTATCCTGAATATTCCAGTGACATAAGCGTGAATCAAATCTATGTGCATGAAATCTTAGAAGGGTTAAAACAATTAGATGCAACGAAAGGCTCGGGACTGGATGGAGTTCCTCCTTTGTTTATGAAGACTTTAGCAGCTGAGCTTACTTCTCCATTGTTTTTTCTTTTTAATATGTCACTGGAATCCGGAGACTTTCCAAAATTATGGAAGAGCTCATTTCTAGTGCCTATTTTTAAGTCTGATAAAAACTCTGATATTCGTAATTATCGGGGTATAGCCCTGATCTCTTGCATTCCAAAACTTTTTGAATCAATTGTGAATGAAAAATTATTCTACCAAATCAAAAATAGAATAACTACTCACCAGCATGGGTTTTTTAAAGGTCGTTCGACAACCACAAATTTACTAGAATTCGTTAATTATTCTCTGGAAGCAATGAATAACGGAAACCATGTAGAGGTTTTGTACACAGATTTTAGTAAAGCATTTGACCGTGTCGATATACCTATGCTTATATTTAAATTGCAAAAAATGGGAATCCAGCCCAAACTCCTCAAATGGCTTAATTCATACCTAACCAACCGTGATCAAGTTGTAAGATTTAAAGGAAGCCAATCAACACCTATTCATACCACTTCAGGAGTCCCACAAGGCTCACATCTAGGACCACTTTTATTCATTCTATTTGTAAATGACTTATCTTTTATTCTTAAGAAACTAAATTTTTTAATTTACGCTGACGACATGAAACTTTATTTAGAAATAAAAAATGCAGAGGACATCAACGCGTTTAAGAATGAAATATTGTTGTTCCATACTTGGTGTAACAAAAGTCTGCTACAACTGAATGTTAAAAAATGTAACTTAATTACCTTCAGTCGAAAACGAAACATACCTAATATACAAATAACTTTAGGCAATCAGAATGTAGAGAAGTGTGATAGAGTTAGGGATTTAGGTGTTGTCCTAGACTCTAAACTTACGTTAATTGATCATTATAACACAATTATAAACAGAGCTAAAAACATGCTAGGATTTATTAAACGTTTTTGCTATGACTTTCATGACCCGTACACGATAAAAACACTATACATTGCTTATGTCAGGTCAATACTTGAATATTGTAGCATAGTTTGGTCTCCATTTACAATAACACACGAAGAAAGAATAGAGTCAGTACAAAAGCAATTTTTGTTATATGCACTAAGAAAACTAGGATGGACTGTATTTCCTTTACCATCGTATAAGGCTCGATGTATGCTTATCAATATTCAAACATTAAAAGAGCGTCGTGAATTCGCTATGGCGTCATTTATAAATAATATAGTCTCACAAAGAATTGATTCAATGGAAATTCTATCAAAATTAAACTTTAACATACCAACAAGGCATTTAAGACATCGACAGTTATTTGCAACAAATTATCATCGCACGAACTATGCAAAATATGGACCGATTAACCAAATGATGGCTAATTACAATATCCATTGCAATAGTATTGATTTTACAATGTCGAAAGAAAAATTAAAACAATATTTCCGCGCGTGCTAGGTTTAAGTTAAGTTAAGTACTTATTGTATTGTAATTAAAACGGTCTACAACTGATTGACGACGACAAATAAATAAATAAATAAATAAATAAATAAATAAATAAATAAGTGGAGATGCTCAGCCAGCAACGGAGAAAATTTGCAATCTATTGGCAACTTTCTTTTATGAACCAAACCAAACCATGGATAGTGCCGATTTTTAAAAGTGTGATTAAACCCAGTAAAAAAAAATATCAATAAATAACAATAAAAAAATAACGATAAGACGAATCATTATCGTGGAATTTCAATGACAAAGACCGGCAGGGTTGCGTACGTAGCTGGTAGTGCAGCCTGGGCATTGTTGTCCTTCTGACTTCGGCTTAAACAACGTCTATCCTTGGATCCAACGGCTTAGTAAGAAACGCTGTGTCGCGTCAACTATACTATGGTATAGTTACCTATGGGTGGCAGCCGCACTTTAACAATGTAGGCAGCGCGACCCCGTTAAAGTAGCATGCTAAAATCTTGCCCTACCCATGGAAGTATTCTTCAAACGGTACATGATTAAGGATCATGTATATCTAATACAACTCTATTACAAACTTTATATATTGCATATTATCATATGTTATTTACATTATATATGATATAATAAATACTGTGCCCTTCTTAACAAGGTATCCTGTAGAAAGCTTAATAAGTATTCAGAATTGGGTTATTTGATCTGTTGGATCGTATCGTTGGAAGGAGATTCTTAATTTCTCGTGGATTACGTGTGGGTATCTCAACATACGGGCCCACCCCTCCGGTTTTCACCCTTCACACAGCGATATTTTGAATTCTGATCGGTGGCTCAATTTGATCTTGCTGTTAAATGGCGCTGCATCCAAGCCAAAGGCATGAAGCGAAGGTGGCTTCTAAACATACATAAATTCATTAACTCAGATTATTCATTTAATTCACATTGATTTGGATGTTCGAAAAGTAAATACTCAAAATCTTGCTTTTGTCATATCGACGTAAGTAAAAGGTTTTACTCACTTTATTCATATGACCTTATGCCACCCGTGCAACCAAGTATTTATTGACTCAGAAAAAACATTCGTTCATTGTCACAAAACTATTAAAGGGCGATACTGTCAAAATTTGGTCAATATCAACTTGACGTATTTCTTTCAATTTTGCATTTAAAAAACCTGAACACCCCTCATTTTGAAGGTGTGTGTGTAGAATGTTGCTCCTATTTTGATTTTGGAATTCAGTCTTCAGTTGTCAAAATGCCGTCCAAGCAAGAAGAGCAGCGTATCAAAATTTTGCTCTCGCATCGCGAAAATCCGAGCTACTCACACGCAAAGTTGGCAAAATCGCTAAAAGTTGCCAAATCAACCGTAGTTTCAAGCGAAACCCTAACCTATCTCTCCGAGATGCCGCAAATAAGCTGGGTGTATCGTCTACAACCGTGCATCGAGCCAAAACACGAGCCGGACTATCGACTTACAAGAAGGTAGTGACTCCAAATTGCGATGATAAACAAAATACGACGGCCAAAGCGCGATCCCGGAGGCTGTACACGACGATGCTGACGAAGTTTGACTGCGTGGTAATGGACGACGAAACCTACGTCAAAGCCGACTACAAGCAGCTTCCGGGACAGGTGTTTTATACGGCAAAAGGAAGGGGAAAGGTAGCAGATATTTTCAAGCACACGAAACTGTCAAAGTTCGCAAAGAAATATCTGGTTTGGCAAGCCATCTGTACCTGTGGCTTGAAAAGCAGCATTTTCATAGCTTGGACTGTCAACCAAGAAATTTACGTGAAAGAGTGTTTGAATAAACGTCTGCTGCCTTTCCTGAAGAAGACGGTTGTTCCGTACTGTTTTGGCCGGATTTGGCATCTTGCCATTACGGTAAAAAGGCCATGGAGTGGTACGCCGCCAACAACGTGCAGGTGGTTCCCAAGGACAAGAACCCTCCCAACACGCCAGAGCTCCGCCCAATTGAGAAATACTGGGCTATTGTCAAGCGGAACCTAAAGAAGACCAAAAAAACTGCTAAGGACGAGCAGCAGTTCAAGGCAAACTGGCTTTCTGCGGCGAAGAAGGTGGACAAGGTGGCTGTACAAAATCTGATGACAGGGGTCAAGCGTAAGGCCCGGCAATTCGGATTTGGAAACGCGGAAGCCTAACTGAATATTTTTCCTGAATTTTATACTAATTGAACTTGAAAAAGAAATTTAATTTGATTTTTTAAATAAACGATTTCACCGATTTACACGCGTTTTCCCTTGACCAAATTTTGACCGTATCACCCTTTAAAAGAGCTACGAATATTTCTTACCATAAAAAAAGGAACGTCTTCTGGTGGTTGCCTGAACTACTAATTGATCAACTATATTGATTGAAAATGTAATTAAAAATAAAAGCGCAACCGCGAACAGCTGCTCAGTTTTTTTTTTCAAATGTTTCTCTCATGGGGTTCGTACCTGTATTTATGAAGAGCTGTTATTGAATCCGTGGTTGATCTAACTAGACCATCATGACTCGTGAAAAGTTACTTGATTAATTAGTATGAAGTTCTCAACAGCGCTTTAATTTTTATTTTGAGATAAATCAACGATTCCCGCCCACCCCTGCAGCACACCTAACATGTATGAGTACGATTGAAGGGGAAGGGAAGTTAACATAATGAAATTTTGAACACTTATTTGAAGATTTTATAACTTAAATTTGGCGTTAACAAAGCTTCAATCCTGAGCTTCAATTTTGATTATCGATATGGATTCAAGATGCTTAATAAGTACATATTCGTTGAAAATAGTAAATGGAGACTTTGTGTAATTTTCGAATATACTCGTTGCAGTTGAAAACCAGCCACTCGTGCCAATCGATGCTGCTCTAATTCTATACAGTCGCATAGTGTGGCTAGTCCGCTGTATGTGCTATACAACGCTCCAGATGTGACACAATAGAATGCAAGCGGCATCGATTGGTGTGATTGGTCTTGTTCGGTTTTGCACTGCAACGAGTATATTGTTATCTCACAATTATGTGCTCTCAGGTATTGTTTTGGTCATATCTCCATGAAGGATTATTCAATCATAATGAAATTTCCACCAGTTATTTGGAGATATCATAGCTTTGATTTGGCACCAGCAAAACTAAAATCGGTACACAAATAGCTCACTATGTAATCGGAGACTAAACTGTTTGATTACTATTATAATAGGCCTTCAAGTACTGTTTCGTTCATATCTTCGTAACGAAATATCCGAATGAAAAAAAATCAATAGCGTTCTATGGGAATGTTGTAGCTTCCATTAGCCGTCAACAGAACTGAAATCGGTTCACAGATGGCTGAGAAACCGATGTGACATTATTTGTAACGCGCACGCACACACACACACACACACACACACACACACACACACACACACACACACACACACACACATACATACACACACATACACACACACACATACATACATACATACAGACATGTGCTCAGTTCGTCGAGCTGAGTCGAATGGTATATGACACTCGGCCCTGTGGGCCTCGGATGAAAAGTCGAGTTTTCAAGCGATCTTAATACCCTTCTATTGATGTAAGAAGGGTAAAAAGCTACCTTACCTGAAAAACATCCATTTTTTCTGATGGACCCATTCTGATGAATACAGATAAAAGATGACTGCTTTTTGTGCCACATGTACAAGGACTTTGGTCTTAATGCAGAGTGGAACTTTTTTGCCACTTGCCATGGAAAAGGGCCTTGTGACGCTTTAGAAGGTGTTCTAAAGCGAAACGCTTCAAAAGCAAGTTTACAAGGCCATCATATTACAACTGCATACGAACTTTACTCTTGGGCTGTTTCTAAAGTAGATTCCAATATATATTACGAGTTTTTATCGGAAAAAGATTACAATCCAATTTATAAATAGAAAGAATATTACTTCTTGTTCTTATTAAAAACATTTGCTAAAATAATACATGTACTCAAATTTGCTAAAATGGTCAATATATTTGTTTTTTATGATTTTTGAAATGTTGGACCACAACGACTATTTATTTTTATATTTTTTATAACAATTCAAACATTTTTACATAACATATAAAAAAATCTCAAATGTTCATCGAGCCGTTTTTGAGTTAAATTTTTTGAAAATTTCAAGTTTTTTGCCTATACCGTGCTGCATCAATATCCGGACAATTAAGCATAATGATGAATGCTTTTCGCTGTCATCAAGTGAAGTAATTAACCCTGATGTAGGACATGAATTTTGAGCTTAAACTATAATTAAATCCACTGCAATGTAAAAAATAATTTTGCTTGTCATGTTCATAAATCCGGACACTTTGATGGAATTGAATCAAAATCCGGACACTTTTGAATCGTTATCCGGACAGGCAAAATTATCTCAATTCTATCATTTTTATATCTTTAAAATATAAAGGGTAAACAATAGATTCACTTATAGGGTGATACGGTCAAAATTTGGTCAAGGGAAAACGCGTGTAAATCGGTGAAATCGTTTATTTAAAAAATCAAATTAAATTTCTTTTTCAAGTTCAATTAGTATAAAATTCAGGAAAAATATTCAGTTAGGCTTCCGCTTTTCCAAATCCGAATTGCCGGGCCTTACGCTTAACCCCTGCCATCAGATTTTGTACAGCCACCTTGTCCACCTTCTTCGCCGCAGAAAGCCAGTTTGCCTTGAACTGCTGCTCGTCCTTAGCAGTTTTTTTGGTCTTCTTTAGGTTCCGCTTGACAATAGCCCAGTGTTTCTCAATTGGGCGGAGCTCTGGCGTGTTGGGAGGGTTCTTGTCCTTGGGAACCACCTGCACGTTGTTGGCGGCGTACCACTCCATGGCCTTTTTACCGTAATGGCAAGATGCCAAATCCGGCCAAAACAGTACGGAACAACCGTGTTTCTTCAGGAAAGGCAGCAGACGTTTATTCAAACACTCTTTCACGTAAATTTCTTGGTTGACAGTCCAAGCTATGAAAATGCTGCTTTTCAAGCCACAGGTACAGATGGCTTGCCAAACCAGATATTTCTTTGCGAACTTTGACAGTTTCGTGTGCTTGAAAATATCTGCTACCTTTCCCTTCCTTTTGCCGTATAAAACTCCTGTCCCGGAAGCTGCTTGTAGTCGGCTTTGACGTAGGTTTCGTCGTCCATTACCACGCAGTCAAACTTCGTCAGCATCGTCGTGTACAGCCTCCGGGATCGCGCTTTGGCCGTCGTATTTTGTTTATCATCGCAATTTGGAGTCACTACCTTCTTGTAAGTCGATAGTCCGGCTCGTTTTTTGGCTCGATGCACGGTTGTAGACGATACACCCAGCTTATTTGCGGCATCTCGGAGAGATAGGTTAGGATTTCGCTTGAAACTACCGGCAACTCTCTTTGTCGTCTCAGCGGCTTCCGGTTTTCGATTTCCCCCCGATCCAGACTTCCTGGCTGTCGACAAACGTTCCCCAAACACTTTAATTACATTTGTAACGGTTGATTGGCAACTTTTAGCGATTTTGCCAACTTTGCGTGAGAGTAGCTCGGATTTTCGCGATGCGAGAGCAAAATTTTGATACGCTGCTCTTCTTGCTTGGACGGCATTTTGACAACTGAAGAGTGAATTCCAAAATCAAAATAGGAGCAACATTCTACACACACACACCTTCATAATGAGGGGTGTTCAGGTTTTTTAAATGCAAAATTGAAAGAAATACGTCAAGTTGATATTGACCAAATTTTGACCGTATCGCCCTTTATTTAATGAAAAAAAGTAGCTTATAATATATTAGAATATAATTGACGAAGCATAAATACATCAAATATTATAGCGCATAATTAACATCTTTCTGCAACTCATGCAGCATTGCCAGCAGTAGGTATTTCACTAAGATAGGTACCATTCGTTGCATATTTCATACATCCGTCTTGCCACAGATAACGTATTTTGATGAATGTTTGACGCACATTTATCCCATGTTACTTTGTAAATTCAAATTACCGATATCGGAATTTTTTTTCAAGATTTTGAACTGCAGAGTAATTTGGTAAAACATTCAAATTACCGTTGCCCATGAGATATTAACACAAAGTCTGTTCCACAATTATTATTTTTTTAATTTTTCACTGATTTTTAATCGTTTATTGAACAATCCGGTAGTCAAAATTTACCGAATATCGGAAGCCTGAATTAGACAACTGACAAACCAACCGATTTTTCTACGTGGTAGTTTCCCATACATAATTTGTAAGCTTTTACAAAACTTGACGCGGGTGACGAAAGGTTAACAAATTGATGCCAATACTCAACTGCAAAGAAGCAGTCAATCCTTATATCTACAGCATTACAAATTATGTAGTTTGCTGTTAAATTGATACATTTTTCTTGCCAAGAGGATTGGAAAAAGTGAATCTTTGGTGGGAAAATAAAACCAAATTGACATGATCAACATCAACATTACCTATATGAAATCAATATAAATTTATTGTCTCTTCGTTTTATGTTAAGATTCATTAATCTTCTTTAGTAAAGATTGTTTTTTATCATTTCTTCCATCTTATCTCTTTGCTTCAATTGCCTATCTTCAATTTTTCTCAATTTATCTTGTTCGTTTTGTATCTGTTTTGAATGTCTTTCCTCGATTCTCTTTTTCTTCAAGCATTCTTGCTGCTGCTTCTCGTTTGCTTCGGCTTTATAAATTTCCATCCATTCATCGCTTGTAGCCACAGCTAGAAATGCCCGCCGCTTTCGACTTCTATTCATTTTCTTATGAGGTAAATTCTGGATCAACAATAGAAAAGGACCCATCAACATTTGTAAACAAAAACTCCTGAGCCCGTTTTCTCGCAAGCCGCTGGCTACACACGCAAACCTACAGAATCATCGTGTAGGGGAAACTTTCCCCTACATGATGATGGTATTGGTTTGCGTGGGTAGCCTACGCTTTGCGAGGAAATAGGCTCAGAAGTATTTGTTTACAAATGTTGATAGGCCCTTTTCTATTGTTGCTCCAGAATTATCTGATTTTGAACTGCTTGTATGTACGTAGTCAGCCTGTTGAAGTTGTGAAAATGACTCGGAAGTGCTTTCAGAAAGGGTGCGAATCTCAAAACTGTTCGCTGCTTGTTGCTCTGGAAATAAATGAAAACATTACAATATGTTGAAAACCAACGTTATTGTAATTTACCTTTAGCTTAAAAAGAAGAATAAATATACCCAAGTAGCACACTACGATCATAATTAGTTGCAGTTACTTGATTATGACTTAGCAAGTCATATTTATGTTATCTCAACCGAATGGCAACAAGTGTGCTACTAGGGTAACGTTTACCTAAATCTATTCCAAAACTATTGCCATCCATCAGTGAATTATTTTGAAGCTCATCCAGTATGTTTTCTAATCCCGAAGAATCAATAATTAAATACTCAGGAGGTCCCTCAACTTCGTCCATGAGATTTCGCCAGAGTATGAATAGATTTGTGTCTACCAAATCTCCTGACCACACTAGTTTGTTTCGATGCTCTTCAAACGAAACTTTTTGCGAAACGGAAAGTTTTTCATTCAACACATGGAGAAATGTAGTTGCACACTCTGAAGAACGTGGATTGGATGGAGATTTATCGATCACTTCCGATCCTCGCTGGATATTTTTCACCAATGCCGAGGGTGCAGATTGTGGAATTGGAAGGCTTTTGTAGTCGATAGCGTTTGAGGTGAACGGGAATAGACCACACTTTCGGAATCCATTAACCCTTATGTGATCGGCAGGATACCCGGGTACCTTTTCATGTCTTACATTACTAAATTTCATAGTTTATTTTAAACTAGGATGCTGAAATTTAGTGACATCTTAATTATAGCTGGAAGACAACTTTTTACATAAAAACATTTTGTATAGTAGCAAGGGGTGCAGAAGGGGGGGACCTCGATTTTTTTTACCCCTTAAGTGATCGACAGGGTACCCGGGTACCCACCAAATTCATATGATCATAACTCTGGCTTTTATTGACCGATTATAATTCTTTTGGCACCGTTAGATCCCAAAACTCATTGGCTTTATGGACATTGTCAGCTATGACCTTTTAAATTAATCTGGTTCTCGTAAATCCGGATAACCGGGGCTGTGTTTCGGTACCGAGACACGATATCGGAACATTTATTGAATTTGCAAGAATGGATGTCAGAATGTTTGGAATAACTCCTAGAAACTATTTATACCCTATTTCAGGCCATATGCCAACTTATTCCTGGAACGCCATTCTGTAACAGGTTCCCATGGGGCCTCGATTGGTCATGAACATTTTCAGTAGAAACCCCTGGCACCTGTTCCGGATTGACAAAACCAAGGACAAAATATCAGATTGCCACTAAACGTTAAGAAATATCCTACTGGCGAAATTTCATGAATATTGATAACCAAATTGCCAGGGTTTCTTTTTAAATATGTTCATGGCCACTCGAGGTCCCACGGGAACCTGTTACAGAATGGCCGTTGCAGGAACAAGTTGGCATATGGCTCACAATGGAATAGAAATAGTTTCTAGGAATTATTCCATAGATTTTGACATCCATTTCCGGAAATTTAATAGATGTTTCCAAATAGTGCCTCCGTACCGGAACACAGCCCCGGTATCCCGGAATAACGGGAACCAGATGAATTTAGATGGTCATTTCTGATGATGTTCCTAAAGCCGATGAGTTTTGGAATCTAACGGTGCCAAAATAATCAAAATTGGTCCATAATAGCCAGAGTTATAATCATTTGAATTTGGTGTTTTATTTGTCGAACATATAAGGGTTAATCAACGCATCTGTTTTACCGGTCATATTAGCAAGGGTTTTTTCAAGCAAAGGTGCAAAATCAGGACGGGTTATCATCTCGCCTTGGTGTTCGAATCGCCACATTTTCAACTGGTCTTGCCAAACAGCTTTCATTGGGGCAAAAAAAGCAACATCCAACGGCTGCATGAAATGGGTGGCATTGGGCAGTAAAGATACAAGGATTATACCTTTCTCTCGGCAAAAATTAATTGTCTCGAATGTGGCGTGAGAAGAATGTCCATCTACAAAAAGTATGATGGGAAACTCTAACTTTCTTTTGACGGTCCATGGATAAAAGACGTTGACGATAAAATCATAAAATGCCTGTGTGCTCATCCAGCCAGACTCGGTATGGCCAATCTTTTGGGAACACTTCTTAAAACGCTTGATGGAATCCGTGATTTAAAGGTAAACAGAACTAACGGAGGAGGCAATTTACTTGCGGCCGAACCGGAAATTACAACTGTGTAGTTTTTTTTCGGAGTTTGAAGTGAGGGATTGAATATTTTTCGAGGCTTTTGCAGCGATCACCTTCTGCTTCTTAGGGATGAGACAAAACGAGGATTCATCCATATTGAAGACTCGTTCTGGATGCTCCAACACTTTAAGGGTGTTTTTCGATTCCAGATATTGTGTAACCGTTTGGAACCAGTTTCGAACGTCAACTTCGGTAACAACCCGTCGTTTCGACAAATTGTTTGCAGTCCGTTTAGATAAGTCCGGGTGACGTTGCAGAAATCGTCTAACCCATCCTCGGCCAGGAAGGCCATTTTTAAACACTCCTGACCTACCAAGAAATTTTATGGTGTCCCCTACCTGCAGCATCAATATTTTCTCGGTGACCAGATATCCTGCCTCGGCACTTGCAATCACGTAATCGTATACAATTTGCTCTTCATCATTTGAAAGCACAGTTTGAATACCCTTCCGATTACCTGCGTATCTGGATTTCACCTTATCTTCTAACGTACTTTTCGGGATTCCAAATTTTCTGGCGGTTCCACGGATCGACCCTCCGCCCTGCACCGGTTGAATATTTCATCGCGCATTTTCTATAAAATATATAGATACCTATTTAGTCCCAAAAGCTTTAGGTCACTCTCAATAGAGCGTCCGGATTTAAAAACAGCTTGAAATTTTGGTTTAAGATCCGGACAGTGTATTTAATCAAAAAAATACAATCTATATTAACTAATTACTAAATGACACTCCTTAAACTTATCAAAACACACCTTTTTCATCAGTACAAAGTAACACCAATTGATCGTCTTATGATTGAAACACAGAAAACTCTAAAATTCAAAAGCACTATTTTTAATAATCCGCTAACACTCGCAGCAAAAATACACTGTTTGACAGTACTTGGTACGTTTGGATGTTTTAAAATTATCTGTGATGGCCGACTACGACAACTATTTTTTCTAGAACGATCTATGATATATTTAAAAAGATCCTGTATGTAATTACATCTCAAAAATTGTATAAATTACCTTCAAATATAGATAAATTGGTGGAGGTGTCCGGATATTGATACCGTCCGGATTTTGATGCAGCACGGTACACACATGGAATTTTCCATCACTTCAAAATAACTGCGGGAATCATTTCATTGAAGTTATCAAACTTATTCCTAATAAATTCATGATAACCATGTTTACAAATCTAGTTTTATTTGTGAAGTAATGTACTCATCATAAGTAGGGGAGGCTGGTCCAATTCTGACCCCATTACATGTAAGAACTATAAATCAGCCTCAAATTGTTTAAAAGCAGAGACCAACATTGCTAGGATTTACTCAGTCATGGTTTACGCTATAACTGGAGCCACAATGGGCCGTTAGCGTCCAAATCCAGCATCAGTGCTCATAAGGATTGCAGGGGCACTCATGCCGAATTTGAGTTGTAGCGTAAACCACGACTGAGTAAACTTAACTCATGTTTTGAATTAATCCACATTGAGTGAACCGAACTGAAACCTTACTAAAGAAACGTTTAATACAATAGAGCACGACTGCTCAAATTGCCATGTTTAGAATAATAGTTACAGGAAACCTACTCCTAAACTATATGGTTATGCAGTGGAAAGGAGAACAAAGTTGGATAAAAGCTATTCCTACTTTTGTAATACCTGCAATTGCAGACTTTATCGCTTTATCAAGAAAGAAAACGAGCCAGCAACTCCAAGTGCAGTTAATCTAGAATGTGAAAATCAAGAACTCACCGTTTCTGAACCGTGTTTAATTTTCAAAGAGCAATATCCTACTTTTTAAATTTGATTTTCAATATTTCCCAGTAGCCGCCCAAACAATTGTATTTTGGCTGGTTCAAGTGCAACGCATACTGTCTGCGTATGCATTTATCATCAGAATGTTAAATTAATGTTTAAAACCCTTAAGGTTAAGAAACTTATTCCTAACCATTTTAAAACGTATCTTGACTTGTTTTTTAAATTACTCTGTGAAAATCCTACAGAGAAATGTTGGTTGAAAATCTGTGATCATTGCCCGGGTACGCAGACACTGGAGAATGGCCTGATGAATTTTCTTGAAAACATCGATTCCTTAGAATTTAAACAATAGAAGCAAACAAATCGTTGTCATCTAAATTCAATGCAGAAGAGTTTGTGGAAACATTTTTAGAAAAATTAAGCGAAATATCTCCGCATAATTTTATTGCAGAGCAACAAGGTAACTACTTAAAACAACTTAACATTAATTTGGAAGCAATTGACTGCATTATAATTGCTGACTTCTCTGAAAATTACTCTTATGTTATTCTGGACGCTATACAAGGTTTTCATTGGGCAAACGCTCAATGCACAATCCATCCTTCTGCCATATATTATAAGGATGAAGCACAAAACTTAAAGTTTACAAGGTTCATAGTAATCGCAGAATGTACTAAACATAACCATGTTGCCGTTCGGCTGTTTGTAACAAATTGTATGAATTTCATTAAAAAAAAGTTACCTCATCTGAAAAATATCCATTTTTTGTAATGAAGGCAGTCAATACAGAAATAAGATGACTGCTTTCAATTTGTGCCACATGTACAAGGACTTCGGTCTTAATGCAGAGTGGAACTTTTTTGCCACTTACCATGGAAAAGGGCCTTGTGACGCTTTAAGAGGCGTTCTAAAGCGAAACGCTTCAAAAGCAAGTTTACAAGGCCATCCTTTACAACTGCATACGAACTTTATTCTTGGGCTGTTCTAAGTAGATTCCAAAATTTATTACTTGTTTTTTCGGAAAATGATTACATTGCAATGAAAAAGAAAATAAAGAACCGTTATTCTCCTGTAAAAGAAATCTCTGGGACACAATCGTTTCATTACTTTAAGCCACAAAATGAAAATTACATTATCGTGAAACGGTTTTCGTTTTTAGATGAAGAAAAGTGTGTTAAATTGTAAGAATTTTGCTCTGTAATTTTTTTGAAATTATTTTTTTTGAATTATGAAAAATAAAAATAATCAAATTAAATGCTGAGTTTTAATTGAAGGTTATCTGAGAAACCCCTTGCTTGTAGTCTAAAGCTCCAATTCCTCAATATAGCAGAGCCTGGTCCAATCCTGACCCTGTGGCCAATTCCGACCTCCCAAGATTCTCTGAGACAGCGCTGGTAGCCAAATTTTTAATAATACCAATGGAAAGCTTTCATAACACAAATAATTTCAACGTAGATTGCATTGGTCGGAGAAATTGTGTTTTTTGGACTTCAAAATTGACAAAATTTGAGAAAAAATGTTCTACACGCTAAAAACAATTCTAGTTTTGCTTCGATTCACTCAAAATGACCCTAATGTGGAACAATTCAAAATATGAATTAAGTTTACTCAGTCGTGGTTTACGCTACAACTCAAATTCGGCATGAGTGCCTCCGCCATCCTTATGAGCACTCATGCTGAATTTGGACGCTAACGGCCCATTGTGGCTCCAGTTATAGCGTAAACCATGTCTGAGTAAACCCTAGCAATGTTGGTCTCTGCTTTTAAACAATTTGAAGCTGATTTATAGTTCTTACATGTAATGGAATCAGAATTGTACCAGCCTCCCCTACTTATGATGAGTACATTACTTCACAAATAAAACTAGATTTGTAAACATGGTTATCATGAATTTATAAGAAATAAGTTTGATAGCTTCAATGAAATGATTCTCGCAGTTATTTTGAAGTGATGGAAAATGATGCTCATTCCATGTGTGTATAGGCAAAAAACTTGAAATTTTCAAAAAATTTAACTCAAAAACGGCTCGATGAACATTTCTATTTTTTTGATATGTTATGTCAAAATGTTTAAATTTTTATAAAAAATATAAAAATGAATAGTCGTTGTGGTCCAACATTTCGAAAATCATAAAAAACCAATGTATTGATCATTTTAGCAAGTTTGAGTACATTAATTATTTTAAAAAATGTTTTTAATAAGAACAAGAAGTAATTATCTTTCTATTTATAAAAAAAACATTAAAAATCGATCCAGTGGTTCAGAAGTTATGATTTTTTATAAATAAAAAATTTCGAAAAATGTCGATTTTTCTGGTAACCCTATATCGAGCATGGTCACCCTAATAAAAAAATAAATAACTACGGGTCTTATTATTTTCGATGAAGAACAAACCAAGCGATTTCGAGCAAAATCGGACAATTTTTTTTTTCAACGCTATTCTTTTCCCGTGGAATCGCTGTATATATATATTTTTATAATATACATATATATATATATATATATATATATATATATATATATATATATATATATATATATATATATATGTATATATATATTAATATATATATATATATATATACATATATAATATATATATATATATATATATATATATATATATATATTTGAAAGCTTTAAATTTTGTGCTTCATCCTTATAATATATGGCAGAAGGATTTGGATTGTGCATTGAGCGTTTGCCCAATTAAAACCTTGTATTGGCGCCCAGAAGGCCATAGTAGGTACTTTTCGTGAGAAGACAGCTAGTCAGCAAGTCCAAGATTAATTCTACCAAGTTGCTTCAAGTAGTTACCTTGTTGTCTCAGCAATAAAATTATGCGGAGATAATTCGCTTAATTTTTCTAAAAATGTTTCCACATAACTCTCTGCATCCATCTGCATTGAATTTAGATGACAACGATCTGAATGCTTCTATTGTTTAAAGCCCAAGGAATCGATGTTTTCAAGAAAATTCATCAGTGTCATTCTCCAGCGTCTGCGTACCCGGGCAATGATCCCGCAGATTTTCGAAACCAACATTTCTTCAGTAGGATTTTCACAGAGTAATCAGAAAAACAAGTCAAGATACGTTTTTGAAATGGTTAGGAATAAGTTTTCTTAACCTTAAGGGTTTTCAAACATTACTTAAGATTTTGATGATACATGCATACGCAGACAGTTTCGTTGCCCTTGAACCAGCCAGAATACAATTTCGGTACAGAGGCCATTGAAAACCAATTTAAAAAGTGCAGGATATTGCTCTTTTTGTACCAAACCTGTTCAGAAAAACGGAAAGTTCTGATTTCATTCTAGACC
>JASCZW010011197.1:0-32996 GCA_034211315.2 Aedes japonicus | reverse complement strand
TTCTCACCTACCATGAGCAATAAACGACCCAGTCCCAGGAACTACATTCCCGAATGGCTGATCTCATACAAAGCTGGCCGGACGTTCTTGACTTTGTACCTCCCCGTGCTGTTTATAATTCAAAGCAATCCGGGTCGATGCGAAAAAGGCAGCCAATGGTGTAATAATAACAAACAAAATCGACCTTGATTGACATTGAGCCCATTAATCAGACCTGTAATACATAAACGTCCCAGCGGCCGACGAACGAAGTTTGTGCACACCGTTCAAATGCCCAAGCGCGAACATTCGCGCCAAACGATCTGATTTACTCGAATCCGCAGCCACGAGGAAATACCTTCACCATCAGAGAGTAGTGCAATGTCGTTGTCGTCGTTGGTGCTCCAGGGATTGACCTATCTAAGCCAGGTGATCTGTTGCAACCGAGCCAGCGAGGTGCACCTGGCTGGCGTTCGAAGCGGTTTGTGCAAGTTTGGCGGCTGATTGAAAATTTAAATTACCTATTTGTTGTTGAGAGTATTGGCGTTTACCACTGTTTGCTGCTATGGGAAACAAACAACAGACTGGAAGGTGCATCAGATCACACACGGGGATGTGAAATGACAGTGCAAGGAGAAACTGAGATCGGTTGAGTATGCTGTTGGTGTGGTTTATACGGTCTGTTAGACGAACAAGCCCCAGAACTGGGAGGCGAGGCAACTTTCGATTTCAATGAACTAGAGTGCTGCTGCTTGTGATGGGATTTAATTACTACTATTTATATCACAAGTTGTGGGATTTTCGAGTGAGTCAGCTCATGATTTCGAAACGCTTCCATTTTGCAATGGATAAAATCTCCAATAACTTAAATTTACCAAAACACAAACCGTACTATACCATTTTCCAAAGACATGATATATCATGACAGCAACCTCCCAAGAATCGGAGGTCAGAACAAACCACCTTCGCCCTTCCCGCATGAAAGCATACAAATTGGCATTAACTAAACACAATGTTTAGACAAGCCGGCCGTTTAGTTTGTAGCATTTTGTAAAAACGTACCCAGTCAACCACGCAAAACCGTCTCTATACTGTGGGAAAAAATGGTGCACCCACTCTTTTGCCATGTGAGATCAGCCGAAACGAAGCATAAAATTAAAGCTCTTAATTTAAAAGCCCATATGCACATATACCCCGTCTTCGGGTAAAATTCTGTATGCTAATGCTGGAAGGATTCAATCTATACAGCAACCGTAGCAGCAGAGGTCGACGAATGCTGCAGGGCCCATTTGGGTTGATACAGATCAGCGCTCCCTCGCTCGAATGGAATTCAATCCGACAACTTCAACGTTCTTGATGCATATCATTAAAAGTCGATCACAGGATGCTGCAGCGGAATTTTTGAAGTGGTCGGTTTTGCACGTGAACCGGAGTAGGCAATTATTGCTTGTAAGCATTCAGAACATTTGTAAAGGGGTTGGTTGGTTGGCTCGTTCTGAATGGTTTCTAATGACGCTGATTGAACTGGATCCGCAAAGACATTCTCCACCATCGATTGACGATTAATTGATTCGTGTGCAGTCGTGGATGTTGGGCATGGAAAATTTGTCCCCAGGAATCCAAAGCAGGCGGATCGTGTTTCAGTTGAACGAGCTCGATTAGGATTCTACCCTCGAACGAAGGTAGATATGTGTGAAGGTAATTCAATTAAATGAACACCTGAACCTCCTGACTAGCATCAGCTCCACCAGCAGTAGCAGTTGGTCAGGGCGCTTATGCAACCGTACGGACCGTTTTCTTATAGGTGTCTGAATAGAAAATGCAACATTTCATTATTATGTCTGGGTCTGGTGGTGTCTCTGCTGCAAGCCCTGTAAGTGAGCTGAGTGAATTTCCCATAACGAAAGATATATGGGCTACAAACGAAATGAAATCGAGCTTCGATTTACACGAGGAGACCCACCCGTCGTTCACCACGCGTTTGTCTTCGTCTGTTGAACGTCGGCAGGTCTTGCAATGCAGAATTTATTGCAACGATAACAACAACGGTGACCTGAAAACATAAACCTGGCCGGCACCGTCAAATGAAACACTGATCCGTAAAAAGCTTTCCACTAAAATCCAGCGCTTTCTGCTCCGATCTCAATAAGTGCCACCGTTTATCAATCACCTGTTTGTGGGCAGCGCGCTGGAAGAAAAGCTCAAAATGGTTAAACGAGTGTTGGCCACCTGATCCCGAAGCAGTAGGTCGACACTGCGGCGAGCGATGAATGCCGTTGTTAAACAGTTCTAAATCAGCTGCACCAACTGGGACCAAAAGATTTATTGGTTTGAGAAGCTAAGCTTTCGTCGATGCTCTGAAAATTCGAGCTTGGTTGGCTGCGACTGATGAATTGCATCAACTCTGAACGGTTTATTGCATGTTGGCACGAACCGAATGATATCCCTTGCAGACGGACCCTGAGGACGGTGGACAATGGATGGCAACTGTGTTTTAAAGAGGCAACACAATCCGAGAGTGGTAGATTTGCCCTTATTTTCAAAACATCCCTGTTAAACTGCAAATCGTGAACGCTGCTACAAATTTGACTCCGTTCCTTTCGAACGATGCATTTTCGATCACGGACTTATTTGAAAACGTCTGACTCGAAAATTGGGAAATTTAAAATAAATTAGTTATTTTTGAATATTGGCGGTCAAGATTTTTGTTTGACTTTTTTTCAAATGTTGAAACGAATCTATGTGATGGTGAGTGGCCCCAACAGCATCCCTACTATTGGTTTAAATCGATGTTTTAACATATCTTTGAATTCTACTGAAATAAACCACCCACACTTGTGAGTGACCCCAACAACATCCTTACTGTTGGTTTAAATCGGTCCTCAAACGCGTAGTTTTAACATATTTTTGAATTCTACTACACTAGAAACGCGGATGATGTAAGAACACCATATTTTTTGTACGGAGCTTCACAAAATTTGTTCTTTTTTAAAGGTATAAATGTTTCAAACATCAAACGTGCAGCAACACTAACAGATTTTAAGAGACAATGTATTTCACACATCAAAGCTGCCTTTTGAACAGCTACTCTGTTAACTTTTTACTCTTGACTAATTTTGTATCTTGACGATGTTATTACAATCAATAAATTATCTATTTAATAGAAAAATCGTCTAGCTCAAGCCTTTGTAGGGGTAAGTGGCGGGACCATCATCATCACCATCATCATACTCTAATAAACCACTCACACTTGTGAGTGGCCCCAACAGCATCCCTACTTCTGGTTTAAATCGGTGCCAAAATTTGAATAGTTATACTATTCATATCTGGGCAGAGAATAAACCGGGAACATAAAATATGTTATACGCTAGTAACGTCGGTTGAATTCCGCCCACCGTTTTTCAAAACGGATCCTACTGCAAACCCAACCATTTTATCCAACATCCCAGTGATTTCTCATGATTGAGGATGTTTGCTAGTCCCAAGCATCAACTGTTAGTTCTCTGTGTAATTACAGCTGATCTGGCAAAAACGGGGTAGCAATCTCGGGCGGTCAATCATGCTCATGCTAATGCTCGTGTTGAAACAAATCTATGTAATATCTTAAGCTATTTTTTTTAAATAATCACAAAGTGTAAGACCAAGTCTCCGCCGGTTAGATTGGGCATCAATAGTATGATGTTTGATATGTACTATCACCCATTGTAGCACGGAAACTAAGTCCGACAGCAACGGGCAGCAAGAGCAAGCTATCTAACACGAGGATGCCCTAGCGAGGAGCTATCTAACACGAGGATCTAACACGAAGATTCCCCTTTATTCACAAACTGTTACCAATGAGTAGTTGGCATTCCCACTCTTCCCATTCAGAGTGCTTCAATCGGGTGCCCTGGTGGTCCCTCCCATTCCCATGAATTATTTATTTAATAGTGTATGTATTTATGTTAAAGAAAAATACTGCAATCATTTGTATCTATTATATATCTATGGTTTTTTTTTTTCATTAGGGGCCAATCTGAAATTGAGAGACTCTCTTTGATCACTTTCTCTTTCATTCATATTCAATTCAGCTTAACGTTTTTCATTCTACTATTTGTACAATATGCTGGCCAGACTGTTGTGTTTCTATCTGTACTAAATAATCCCTCAAAAGTTTTATAATGGCGCTGTAATTAATTAAAGAGAGCGAGAGAGGAGAGAATCTCTCATTGTTAGATTCGCCCTTTTGAAAAAAAAAATCCTAGATATGATCTCCATTCGGTTGATCCTGAAATGCTAAAAATATTGTAAAGTGTTTAAGTGTAGAGCTCTGTGGTTCGTGTTTAAGCTCGTTTTTGTTCGATTTCAACGATTTCAAAGATAGATAAGCCGATATAAAACTAACCATACGATTAGATTTCAATGCCACTCAGACTGCCATAGCATTTATCTCTTCTCATTTTCTCGTATCGTACAATTATAAGATGTATACAAGTGTAATCTACTGATAGCAGCAATTGAGAGAGATTGTGGTGGTAGATCTACGGCATTAGATTGATCTGCCTAGCGAGCCAATAGATAGAGGACGGTAGTTTAGTTATCTTCCGCACTCCGGTTGTATCGGTCGGTTATAAATAAGTTCCATGTTGTGTTCGGTGGTTTAACAATGAAATAAATAGAATTTTCAAACGAGTTAGAACGAGAAATAGAAATCATTAATTTGAGGGTGATACGTGGGTGGCCACCGGCCAGGCATTTAAAATCACGCTAAAATAGCAGCATTTCGCTAAAATCTTATTTGAGGTAGCCTGAAAAAAATTGTGGAATCTATTGGAATTTTACAAACATTTTAACTTATAGTTGCCATGGTTACAATCTGCTACTTCACGCTGAATTTATAACAGCAGTCTACTTGCTAAAATAAAGGGTATTTCGTTCAAAATTTGGTCGACTTTAATTTAAAGCATTTCCTGAAAGGCATTTTTTGAATATGTGTGCGTGTAGCATCATGCCTCTATTTTTATTTTGAGATTTGCACTTCAGTTATCAAAATGTCGTCCAAAGAAAAGAAGCGACGCATCAAAATTTTTGCACGTGAATGGCGAAAATCCAAACTATGCTCACGCCAAGTTGGCGAAATTGTTGAATGTGGCGTAATCAACTGTTACCAACGTATTAAAAGTGTTCGGTGAACGTTTGTCGACAGCCAGGAAAGCGGGATCGAGGGGAAATCGAAAGCCGGAGGTCACAGCGACGCCAAAAATAGTTGCACGCTGTTTCGAGCGGAACCCCAACCTTTCCGTCCGAGATGTCGCAAAGAAGCTGGGAGTGGCGCCTTCAACTGTGGATAGAGCTTAAAAACGAGCTGGACTGTCGACTTACCAGAAATGGTGACTCCAAATCGCGACGATAAACAAAACACGTCGGCCAAAGCACGATCGCGAAAGTTGTACACGACGATGCTGACGAAGTTTGCTTGCGTGGTACAGGACGATGAAACTTACCTCAAGGCAGACTTTAAACAGCTTCCTGGACAGGAATTTTATACGGCAACCGGACGGAGAACGGTGACAGATGTTTTCCAGCACATTAAACTGATTAAACTGTCAAAGTTCACAAAGAAATCTCTGGTGTGGCAGGCCATCTGTACCTGTGGCTTGAAGAGCAACGTTTACATTGCGAATGGAACCGTCAACCAGGAAATTTATCTGAGCGAGTGCCTACAAAAACGTCTACCGCCTTTCCTGAAGCGACACAATTGTTCCGTTCTATTTTGGCCGGATGTGGCATCTTGCCATCACGGAAAAAAAACCATGGAATGGTATGCTGCCAACAACGTTCAAGTGGTGCCCAAGGACAAGAACCCTCGAACAATTGGGCCATCGTCAAGCGGAACCATAAGAAGACTCGAAAACCTGCTGTGAGCGAGAAATAATTTAAAGCAAACTGTCGTTCTGCGGCGAATAAAGTGAACAAGGAGACTGTACAACATCTTATGGCAGGTGTTAAACGCAAGTTCCGGCAAATCATATTCGGTTAAAAGGAAGCTTAGCTGAATATTTTTCCTGAATTCTGTATTAACTGAACTTGAAAAAGAAAAATAATTTGACTTATAAATAATAACTATGATCGATTCACACACATTACTGTTTGACCAAATTTTGATCGGAACACCCTTTATTTATCCAGAAGACGGGACCCAATGTAAGGGACATATTTTTTCTCTATTCCCAACTATGTCCTGTTGTCTGGATAACTTAGTTAACATGTTGTTGTTGGTAAAATTTTCAATGGAAATGAATTAGTTTCGATTGTATGTACTCTAAATGGCTCTTATAAACACAAACAAAGGAACAAAACTTGTACATAGTGAATTATTATGTTTTCATTATGAAAGGACCAATCATATGTTAAAATCTATGTTTGGTAAAGCAAATAAAGCTGGCATACCTTAAATCGTAAAATCAGGAAGAAACCCGTATGAAGAATAGTGCAACTAGTTACATATCGCTTACAGCTGAAAAACTTAAAGAGTTGTTGCAATTAAAAGTTGTGCAATTTTTTTCATATAAGGCTGAGTTAAGGAGCACATACTCTATTTAGCTAATTCTTGAAATAAACTCTGTTATCGAGCATATAATGAGATTTTAGGTGAAGTTCTACAAGCTTTACATGATGTAAACGATGAGCGAAGGAGAAATATGTTTTAGTTGGTTTGCTTCAAGAAGATTTAATAATTATTTTAATTAATTATTTGATTCAATTAATTGATCTTCAAACTACAGGGTGTTTCAGAAAGTATAAACACAATTTGAACACGAAACATCACGAAACCGGAAGACAGATGATTTTCACTTTGTATTTGTTTACATGCTGAAAAACAAGTGTGTGTCAAATCATTGGGTATAGGACCAAGTCTCCGCCGGTTACTGCTAAATCGATGAGTTTGGACATCAATAGAAGCATTAATATGCCAGAAGGCCTGAAATTCAACTATGGACTCTTATTTTTACCAAATTCTTCAATCGTAATTTTAAATTGATTAGCATAGATTGTTCTTATGAAGCTTCTACTTGATGTGTGTAAATCTAACACCCATCATCGGCCGGCAAAAGTATTATGGAAGAAATCTGTTCACAACAATCATTCAAATGACCATCGGAAGCAGCTTCATCCGGGATCTAGAAAGTGATGACTCTACTGCAGATCCAGAAACCCATTTCGGAATGTCTGGAGAGTTACGCCCATTCCGAGGTTACTTTTACATACAATAAGCCCCGCTTGTAAACAATATCAGTGGGATGTTAGGTAAAAGTAACGTCTTTGGGTGGAGTACCACTATATCTATGTCTTCCGCTCAATTTTCAATACTTCTATTCAATTTTCAACCTACCGTACACTGACGGAACTTTCAACTCTTTCATTCTAACAAACATTACTGTTCACTCTTGGTGCCTCATGGTGATGAGCGAACATCTCCTTCTACATCAAAAAACAAATGACAAGACTGACATGACAGACAAAAATAGGTGGTAATTGTCGGAGGTAACGAAGAGTGATGTGTGGCTCCTATGTGTTCAAAGGTAGACAGAGTACGATAGAGAAAAAAAAGAGAGCGATAAACATTGAGATAGAGAGGAAGAAAGATACAGAGAGCAATAGAGATACAGATAGAGAGAACGATTAAGATAGAGAGAGATAGAAAGAACGAGAGAAAGAGAGAAAAAAAAGAGAGAGATAAAGAGAGAGAGAGAGAGAGAGCGGGAGAGAGAGAAAGAGAGGGGGGGGGGGTAGATAGAGAGAGAGAGGAGAGCGAGACTCCATTTGCTATTACATGCGAGAGAGGTCTTGGAATTTTCTACATCTCTCTTAATTATGTTACTCGATGCTTATTTGATTTTCGATATTTTACTTTCAACTAAACACTTGTGAGTGGCCCCAACAGTATCCTTAATGTTGGTTGACATCGGTTATCAAATTCGATATTTTAATGTATTCTTGTTTTCTATTGAATTAAACCACCCACACTTGTGAGTAACCCCAACTGCATACTTACTGCTGGTTTAAATCGGTGCCAAAATTTGAATAACTTTAATGTGCATCTCTGTAAAGAAAATAAACAGGAAACATAGTTTTATATCTGATTCGCTGCCAACGTCAGTTGAATTTAGCACACTGTTTATCAAAACAGATCTTGCTGCAAACCCAACCATTTTATCGGCTTCCTTCAGAGCGAGTATCACATAAACACATTCCGACCCTTCTCTTATTTGACCTGCATTTGGGTGAGGCCGGCGCCGGTATTGTCTTAGTTTGAGATCACCAGTTTTTACACATTGAGGATGTATGCTAGGCCCAACCATTATCTATTAGCTCTCTGTGTAATAGCAGCTGATCTGGCAATAACAAGTTTGTGTGTTGGTGTTTATCACGAAAAGGGTAAACAGATTGTTCACAAATGGTGCTATATTCCCATAATTTCCCAATTGGCGAAACTGGAAAGTGTGAGCATCGAAATAGTTCGAAATGCCCTCGGAAAGTTTGGTGAGGATTGTTGCTTTATGGATGCATCAAAATGTGGTCGATAACTAGGTTCAATGGACCGAAAGATCACAATGGCTATTCAAAATGCTGCCAAAAAGTTGGGTACTTCTAAAAGCTACGATTGACGGGCCAAAACATGCAGCAAAAAGCAGAAGTTGCCAATATAGGCTTCCTAAAGATCAATATTACACCGTGCGTGTAAGCCAAGACGTCAATGATGCCAATAAGCTCATTTTTCCGGAGAAATTCGGTAAAAAGGCAATGGTTTGGCAACTATTTGAGAATGCGGAATATGGCAAGAGCCTTTTTTGACATCAGAGACACTGAGTACTGATATGTTCATCCGGTAATACTTTACGAATGATCAGGAAGCATTACAGTCCAGTACTGTTTTTGGCCAGATTTAACATCTATGTATCAATAAATAAAGTTTAACACATGCCGAAACTTATGTATCCTCCAAACTGTCCCGACCAATCGAGACATTTTTGGCTCTGAACATGGCACATATAAAGAACCATGTTGAAGCAGCAGATACAATCGTCGAAAAATTTGCGAAGAACTGAAAGAAAGTGTCTAAAACAATTGCGAAGAAGTCTGCAGAGACTGATGAGCAGCGTTAAACTAGATTCGAGAGTTGCTATGAACCGATTCACACCAACAGTTAGCATGCTATTGGAGCCACTCACAAAGTGTGATGGTGAAAGGTTGTTTTATTCTACACTTGAAATTCGATGTGCACCGGTTCAAATCAACAGTGAGAATATGGTGGTGGTGGTTAAAATCTTTAGTAAAACAAAACAAAAATTAAACTACACCTGAGAGTCAATTTGAACTGATCTAAACCAAGAGAAACAATGGCTTTGAGGCCACTCACAACATGTAATTGCGATTTACTTCGTTGGGAAACCAAAGGGGGAAAATATGCTTGAAAGCCGAGTTGAACCTTTTTAAACCAACAATGTACATGCTGTTAAGGCCACTGACGAAAAGGCATGGTACTACATTTGAGAAATAAAAATGTTTTTTTAACTCTTTTTATTGGCCCGTTTGAAACGATATAAACCAACAAAAGGATGCTGTTGGCGCCATACACAAAGTGTGAAGGTGGTGTACTACATTGGGAAAGCAAACATGTTTTTTAACTCAGAGTATTGGCCAATTTGAACCATTTTAAACCAACAGTAGTGATGCTGTTGGGCCATCCTCAAAATACAATGCTGGTTAACATTATTTGGAAATCAATCAATTTCTTAAACTACACTTGAGAGTCTAGTTGAACTGATTCAAACCAACATTAGGTATGCAGTTTTATAAGGAATGTGGCTTTTGAGTGAACAAGGATGCTGCAAAACAATATATAACAATTTCTGTTAAGTTCGGAGCGTTTCCTAAATCTCATGCTACGAATGATGAGGGCAGAACCCTGAACACCAGCTGTTCCTTTAGTACACCACAACGAAAAAAACTTTATTTTGGCTCTGTATGCAAAAGACTTTTTGTATTCTTCAATTAACTCTACGGAAAACTCCTTCGTAGCCGTTTCATTCGTCTTAATAACGAGAATTGACAGAAATGGATGATCTCTCCTATAATTTTCTGGGAATGAGAAACTACTAATAAGTTATGATTTTAAACATTTATTTTATTCAATTTCCAGTTTCCTAGACTACTCGACTCGAACTCGAAGTCGAGTACTAGTACACGACACAGAGGAAGTCTGCAAATTTTAGACGAAATACGCGTATCTGTCAAGATAAGCAGTAAAAGTGGTTGGAATTAAATGGAAATTACATATCTTTCTTCTCATTTTCTAATAACAGGTATTTCACCAACGAGATCGCACTAACCAGGATTTATTTTTATGCATACAATGTTCTAGACAATTTTGAAGACTATCATAACCCTCGTTTATGTTGAAATCCTTCCTCCAAAAATTATAGCAAATTTCAGCTTTAATTTTCCATTACTTTGTCTACTTCTAAGGGAGAGTGGGACAAATAAAGACACATAAACTGCTCGTTTAACTGAACCTTAACCCATATCTCATAAAATTTTGAAGGTTTCACTTCATCTCCACTTCCCATTTTTTAGTCCAAATGTTTTGAAAGCGGAAATGAAAATTAATCTTTATTCTTGGGAAATCTCTTTTATTGCTCAGAATAGTCTCCCATGAGATCAATACACTTGGTCCAACGATCTTCCAACTTTGTTGTCTCATCACGGAAGTGACTTCTGGAAGACTTGCGAAATACTCCTCTACGACGGCAATAACCTCTTCGTTTGCTGAAAAATGCTTTCCACGAAGATTTTTTTTTTTGAAGTGTGAGAACAGCCAAAAGTCAGAGGAAGCTTTTGGTGAATGGGTGGTTGCTGCAACGGTTCGTATCTCAATGCACTGATTTTCGCGATGTTTTTTTGAGTCGTGTGAGCAGGTGCATTGTCTTGATGATAATTTTTTTTTTTTGAACGATAGACTCAGACAGATTCAACCGCACAGATGACCGAAGCATTGACATTCCGCTTAGACACTTTCGAGACACGCTTGTGATCCTGATTATTAATAAAACATCCATTCTGACCGCATTTCTCCTTCCGTTCGATGCTCAGAGTTTCGTAGTAGCCTTTATTCACACGACTTTCCGTTGACTGCACAATTCCGAGTTGTTCTCCGATGTCCCGATGACAGAGTTAAAAATTTTCCAGGTGCTTGCGCAAAATCATTTCTCGAAGTTGCTTTTCAGAGGGCTACTTGTTTTTCCAATTTTTGACAAACTAACAGCGATAAAAATACAATAACAAAAACTACTCTGGACTACTTCTATCCAAATTTTCAAGCGGCAATACCCAATGGGTAAATTTCCTACATCGTTTTTCGTGATTCAATTTGATGTAGGACACCCTTACGCTGCCCTTGCAGAATAATTTCGTTTCAGAGATTTATTACTTATGATCAACACAGAAGTCATAATGCTTCATCTATTTCTTCTCTTTCATATTTATTTGGAAAAGTCAGTTCCACCGCAGTGGAATTAGTTATTTGGAAGAGTCCTGTGGTTTATGTTGTAAGCTCTTTAAAACTCATATTATGAAATATGCTTCTAAATTTTCAAAATGAATCTAGAAAGTTATTTTGGTTTTTTGTGTTACTTGTTTCAATTGACTGCTAGGCTCAACCCACTACTGGCATTCTAATCCGACACTTCAACCTCAAACAGCTTTCACGGTTATCAAGTTTACTTTGACCTCAGCCAAATTATACGCTAATCCACCCGAACATAATCGTTAAACAATTAAAACCTCCGTAGATTTTCCTCACGCTCAATTATAAGCCAGCCACTTTGAGGGGGACGACAATTAGTACTCAACACTCAACCGAACGATCAAACAGAGAACAATTTTTGCATTTCGCATTGAAGAATATCCTACAACTTCCCGGCTGCAACTATCGGCAGGCAGGTGACGGGTGAGCTGCCTTAGCGTCGCTAAATGCGTCGGTCGGCTCACCACTGTTAGGGAGTGCCATAGATGTGTACTTCCAATATCATCGGTCACACTCGACGAAGTGTAAAGTACAGCTCACGCACGCATGGATCTTGTTTTGACAGCAATTAAGCGTAATTTTTCTCTTAAACGTTATTAAATAATTGCAGGTCTTGAAGTTTAAATATTTACCCCCGCTGGTTCGGCACAGGGGAAGAGGTGTCGAGGTTTTCGCAGGGGGAAATCCCCCAACATAAGGGGGTGATCTTTTTGAATGGGGCTTTGAAACGAGAGGTTGGTGGTACGGATTTCAGGTAACCCGTGTTCTATTCATTTGAACTCTGTGCGATGCAATGTTGTCTATTTTATTAGTTAGATCAGAAGAACATGGGATAGAATGGCTTCTAGCTATCCATAATTGGTGGGTTGTTAAATGTTAGTGGCTCTGTTGATTGACCGTACAATTATTTAAGTATTCGAAAGCAAATAGAACAAAGAGGTTTAAGTTTTGAAGTAGTTGAACGCTTGCTTCATGCTTTGTTTCAACCCCAATGACACTCACCATGGTCTCGATCGTACTTAATAAAAATATGAGTCTATTAACCTGATTGCATTTAAAATCACTATCACAATTCGGTTTCAATCACCCTGTGCCGATATCCCGCCTATCTAAATGTCAGATTTATTGCACAATAAATCTTCCATCAGTATTCTTAAATCCAATTATCCTCTCAACGTGCTTGATCACGCATAAATGTAAATCAGCCGGAGCCTGACCACACTACATTGGCTGTTGATCGATAGACGTGTGCTTTGCATTATCATCGAGATCAGATGGACCGTGTGATTTGAACCGGCGCGACGCGTGGTCCTTTTGGTCACGTTCACCCGATCTCGGTTACTTGCTTTAGATGCCCAGTGGAAAGTTGTTTGCCTGCTGCCCTCTAGTTCACCGATAACGCTCCAAAGGTGGTGCAATATGTATCGACTTACTCAGCGGTCGAATTTGAAAAAAGAAAACATTGGCGCTCACAGGAAAAGGTGACCGGCAACCAGTTGACGATGGCTGCGTGCGTGAGAAGAAGAAGAAAAAAATGGACTACAAAACACAGTCATTAGTTGGCATGATTATCATTCTGATCTTGCCAGTCGCTTGCTTGGTCTTGTTTGCTAGGTTCCATGGCTGAGCACACGCAAGTAAAGGCACGGTACACTGAAAACTAAAAAAGGTATACGAAATCATATTGTACAATCTAACTCTTACTGTCAACCCTCTTGCTTTTCATCAAGCTAATACAAATGCAAATGCGTTCTTGATAATTCCTGTAAATAGACGGTAGCAAACTAATATTGTTTAAATGCCGTCCACCTCGTACGAAAACTTCGTATATAAAAAACAACCTATTTTGACGAAACAAGCGAACGACAATTGGCGACAAACTATTCCCAGTGTAGGTTAGCACGCAAAATTCAGCTAAGAATATGGTCTGCGTAGGGAGCACACTGCTGCTGGTGACTCGAGCAAAGGCATGAGTCGATTAGCACATAGTTTATCCGGACACGCCAAGTGCGTTCAGCTTTAATTATAAAACCATCGAAATAACACATGGTGCGTGGTGGGAGCTGTGGTAGCTGCTAGCTGATGGCTCAGACCAGACGATATGCAGTGTCCGTCAATTAGATTATGTTCAAATATCAATCAAATTGCCTCGACTTTCGTCGCTGCATGGACTACATGATCTTCAGTCTTTTCGTGTGGGTTGGAGAAGTAACATTGTATTCATTTGTAAATATTAATCAGCGCATATGTGTGAATCAATCATTCGCCTGACCACTAGTCACTTGTCACAGCTGGAAATGCATCGCTGAGATCCTTTAGTTAATTACAAACGGGACTTTATAACCATGTAAAGAAAACTAGAGATTGTCACATATTCTAATATATCTACTTTAGTCAGAGTAGAAAGTTTCCAAGTAATATAAGTGAAAGAGTATCTAGAATAGTGATTAAGATGGCTCATTTTTCGCATGAAAATCCGTCACTTTGATCACTCCAAGTGATAACGCACATTTTTTAATCCAATTTGTAACCTATTCTTTTGTTTGCCATGAGGGTGTTTCGTGTCTGTGATGATGTGTTTTTATCACACGTTCAGCAACATACTCATCACTGGTTAGTTTGTAAATATATTAACTTGTAGTTTTTGTCTTCAATTCCATTCAAATATTCATGCATAAACCACCCACACTTACGAGCGCCCCCAAGAGCATTGTAACTGTTGGTTTAAATCGGTCCTCAAACTCGATGTTTTAACGTATATTTGTATTCAACTGAAATAAACCACCCACACTTGTGACCCAGCATCCTTACTGTTGCTTTAAATCAGTGCAAAAATTTGAATAACTTTACTCTGCATCACTGTACGAGAATTAAGAGTGCACCACGTGGAAGTGCAGAGGATTTCAAGGCTTTCTTCAAAGCGAGTATCGCGTCAACATATTCTTATGGCTGGCCCACAATTGATACGTTAAATTTTTTTACAATGTGCAGACTCTTTCCGTGTCTCGTACTAGTGAAGTCGAGTTATTAGTACGTGACACTGAAGAAGTCTGCACATTGTAGACGAAATACGCGTATCTGTCAAGATAAGCAAAGGTAGTAGGAATTAAATGGAAAATAGCAATTTTTCTTCTAAATTCTAGTTAAAATTTATATATTTACATAAGCATATTAACATATGCAAATAAACACATGCAAATAGCAGAATGTGAATATATTAAGATAAATATATTAGTGTAAATAAATAAATGTAAGCAAACAAATTTAAATATGTTAACCGGCGCCGGCCACGTCCTCACGGTTTTCGAGGTGGGAGGAAGGGTGATTAGTTTAACACCTTTGCGTCTCCAGAATTGTCAAGGGAAAGATAGTTTTTGTGTTAGTGAGGTAGGTTATTTTTAGATCACGGATGCACTATGGTAAGCGATGCGATCAATAAAAGACTGCTTTTGATTTAAAATCTAGTGGTGACAAAAAGAGGAAAGTGACAAATGGCAACGAAGGGGACGGGTCTGCGATTGAACATCCGACCATCTTCTCAGTAAGCAGAACAGGTAACCGCTGAGCTACCCAGCCACGTCTACAATCTAAGGCTCACGCTAGTGCCACGCATAAATGAATTTCAAAAACTCCAGATCATTTAGAGCCAAAACATTTGTCTACCTCGAGCCCGAAGGGTACCATAAAACTCACATATGACTCCTAGATGCTCAGCACATGACCAAATAATGAGATCTGCATCCTGACAACCTTGTTCACATTCACAGAGACTGCTGTCGCTCAGACCAACAAGGTATTACATAAATACCCAAACATGATTTATAATCTTCTTGAAGAAAGTTTATCGTTCTGTCCATTATAATTAGGCTTGAGACTGAACTGTCTTTCAAACCGTCTTAAAACCGTTTCACAACTCTTTATATTCAATTTGGCCCACCCTACAAGATCTTGTCAAAACTGTTTTTAAAACTGTATTGAAACTGTCAAGTTTCATTTATCATTGTTTTTTCTGGTTATCAAGAAGATTTTAAAGCAGGTATAAGAATACATGCAGAATAGACAGATTTATTTGATGGTTTTTGAAGAGCACTTGAAGAATAAAAATTTACTTTCTGAATAATAAATCGCAGTTTGCGGTAAATCAACCATCAATTAAATTAAACTGGCGAAATCATCTTGAACTATTATATTTTCTTATTGCTGTCTACGCAAACAACCATTTCAGTGATGAGTGAAACTTAATTGCTTGAATTTCAATTTTTATCCTTATATAACGTGAAAATTTACTGCCCTCGTGAAAATTTATCGTTTAATTGAAGAAAATTGAAGAAATAAACAAATTGCCATGAAAATATCGTGGAACTAGTTATTCAATTTATCTTAAAGTAATAAATAGAAAATTACAAATTATTTTTGAAACAATATATAATGGAGTTGCATTACACATTCCATCATTGAAGGATGGTTGCCAATGTTTGTTCATGTTAGCATCATCACATCGCCATTGATTTTTTACTATCTTTGTTAAAATAGTAGTAAGCCAACCGAGCAGAGGATAAGGCCACTAGCTCACAAATAAAAAAAATTGCGTTAAGGAAAACTATTCACTCTTCAAAAAACCAACATTCAACATAACTGGATTTATTCAAGATTTCATAGAAATCCGGGTGGAGCAAGCATCAGTTTGAAAGCTGTTTGTTTATATTCATATCAGTTCATATTTCACTTCGCACCGCAAAGGTTTTTCATTCAATCAGCTAATGAATAAGTCTTTATTGAGTTTAAGGTAATGATAATACGATTTTTCTTATGTATAGGATGCCTTCCAAGGTTGTGGAAACCATAGAGGACGGAGAAACCTTCTTGAGTGTTGTTCCCGGCTTTTGGAACCCGGGTTTGGCAAACGATTGGTGAAAATTTTTAGTGAATCTTTCAGAGCACTTTGTTTTATAGTATGAAGAATTTACCAGTTTTAACGCTGTTGAAAAAAATCATTCTCGTACTCCTTCTCTGATTCCAACGGTTTATCTTCGAATTCCGTATCTTATTCCAGCGGTTCTTCCTCAAATAACTGAGCAAATTGGAAGTTGGTTGAGTTTCCCGTGCTGGATCTGCAAATACTTTAGGTATAAGAATGTTTTCATAGGGAATCTGTGTTATGGAACAACCAGCTATCTGGTGAGGTAAGAAGAGGGAAATAATCAAATAAGGTTGCTCGCTATCTACAATAAAATTTAATTAAATTATCCAAGATATAATTCATAAAATAGCCAAAAAAATACCCGAACTAAAGTTAATGGAACTAAATGTTCTCAAATTGCCGTTACTAATGGCTTTTGCAGAGAATTTGCCAATAATAGCAACCAGTATAGATGAACCAGAACACATTATGGAAATAGGATTGTAAATAAATTATGACAAATGCCAGTTACTACTGAGATTTTCAAACAATAACGATCAGATGCTAGAGGAAATATTGATAAATGGAAAAAAAAATGAGTTATGCAACAGGATAAAATATTTAGGAGTATGTCTTACAGCATCCTTGGATAGGCGATCAACAAGAAGACAACAATGCGTAAATGCATATAAAACAAGTGGAACAGTTTTAGATTTTTGCGAAAAATTCAACCCCTCTTGAGAATTAGGGGACTACATAGTACATAAAACAGTGATAACTCCATCTATAATATATGGAACAAAAGTGGCAGTTTTGACCAAAAAAATTTTAGTAAATTTGGCAAATTATGAAAAGCTTATATTAAAAAGAATATTTAATCATTGTAAGAAAACCAGCAAATTAAGTTAAATTCAAAGAAACTGTTGGAAGAAACAACAATAAATAGAAGATCAACAGCAGGCAGATTCGGTTATAAGGGTCACATGCTGAGAAGAGAAGAATTAAATCTATTGAAATTAGTTCGGACTGAGAAACATCGGAACAAAAACATAAAAAATCGAAAACGTACAAATATTGGAGAAGAAACACTACACAACACATTACAAGAAAATCAGACGTTAACACTAAAAATATCTTTTTAAATACTAGAACACTAGCTAGAGCCATTGAGTAGGAATAAAGTAACATCACATAAATGATTTCATCACGAATTTTAATATGAGGCTCTAGGAGTAGACAGCATTTTTTTGCTAGAACAAAGTTGTGAAGTTTCTCTGTGACAATTGAATAGAAGTAGTTTGAAATTGAGCGGAGGGCACAGCCTGCCGTGAGCTAACGGAACTATCAATACTTTCTCTTCACAACTTTGTTCTAGCAAAAAAATGCTGTCTACTCCTAGAGCCTCATGGTGATGAGAAATTATTTTCTTCTCAAAACAACATCATCACAGATCGTTACCCCGCGTATGGGAGAATGCAAGGAAAGAACAATATCAAGAATATTAGTGAAGTTTAATATATACTTTTATTTAGTCCTATTCTACCTAAAACAATTTAGGTTGAATGAGAAGATTTAAAAGCATATATCAAAAATATACATATCTCTACACTTTACTACAAAGCAGTTCAACTTACTTCACATCATGCCTACAACATATGATTAAAGTTGTGGAACGAACAGAAAAAACGATTTAGTCACAGTGTACGCAAAAAGACAATAAATTATAAAAAGTCTGATTGTATTTTTAAGAATATTTCTAAAACATCCAAAACCTAAATGCAGTCAGAAAAACCAACTTTGCTGTTGTCTTTGGTCCTGACAGACAGTTATAATAATAAAGAACAATAAACAACTCTAATCAATTTTACTCTCAGACAACATGATGATGGTCCCGCCACTTATCCCTACAAAGGTTTGAGCTAGACGATTTATCTATAAGATAATTTATTTAAAGCAATTCAACCAGTTATGCAAAAAAACGAACTGATTTCATCTACAGATGTAAACTTCTTCAAACACTGTTACTTTTCTTTGCAGCGATATAATTGTGTCAAGCTATTGATGTCAACCACAAATGTTCGCAAGTATTCCCAACGATCAGGAAATCCTATTACAATTCAAATCACAGAATCCCGTTTAAGGACATTATCAAAAGACAAGCCAATATCCGATCCTAACCGCTACAGAGCAAATGCAGTTCCAACACTAATGGAGCCACCAGCTAAGTTTTGGGCTGACCAAGGATATCCCCAACCAGGGAAATCAAGAAAATTTCCAAACCGAAAAATCCTGGACCGGCTCTTGTCAAACTTTTACGTTCAACCACAACAGAATTGGCAAGGAATTCTCCGACAATCAGCCAGACAACCCACTACCTATTTCTGTGGTATCTTCTCAAGCATAAGAGGCCAATTTTTTTTCATGAATTAAAAAAGAAGTCCTTTATATCTGTATCCCGCGCGCGAGGCTCAAACTTTTGTAGACTACTTTCTTTATTTTTTTTAACTAAAGGGTGATACGGTCAAAATTTGGTCGAGGGAAAACGCGTGTAAATCGGTGAAATCGTTTATTTAAAAAATCAAATTAAATTTCTTTTTCAAGTTCAATTAGTATAAAATTCAGGAAAAATATTCAGTTAGGCTTCCGCTTTTCCAAATCCGAATTGCCGGGCCTTACGCTTGACCCCTGCCATCAGATTTTGTACAACCACCTTGTCCACCTTCTTCGCCGCAGAAAGCCAGTTTGCCTTGAACTGCTGCTCGTCCTTAGCAGTTTTTTGGTCTTCTTTAGGTTCCGCTTGACAATAGCCCAGTATTTCTCAATTGGGCGGAGCTCTGGCGTGTTGGGAGGGTTCTTGTCGCTTGGGAACCACCTGCACGTTGTTGGCGGCGTACCACTCCATGGCCTTTTTACCGTAATGGCAAGATGCCAAATCCGGCCAAAACAGTACGGAACAACCGTGTTTCTTCAGGAAAGGCAGCAGACGTTTATTCAAACACTCTTTCACGTAAATTTCTTGGTTGACAGTCCCGGAAGCTATGAAAATGCTGCTTTTCAAGCCACAGGTACAGATGGCTTGCCAAACCAGATATTTCTTTGCGAACTTTGACAGTTTCGTGTGCTTGAAAATATCTGCTACCTTTTCCCTTCCTTTTGCCGTATAAAACTCCTGTCCCGGAAGCTGCTTGTAGTCGGCTTTGACGTAGGTTTCGTCGTCCATTACCACGCAGTCAAACTTCGTCAGCATCGTCGTGTACAGCCTCCGGGATCGCGCTTTGGCCGTCGTATTTTGTTTATCATCGCGATTTGGAGTCACTACCTTCTTGTAAGTCGATAGTCCGGCTCGTTTTTGGCTCGATGCACGGTTGTAGACGATACACCCAGCTTATTTGCGGCATCTCGGAGAGATAGGTTAGGGTTTCGCTTGAAACTACCGGCAACTCTCTTTGTCGTCTCAGCGGCTTCCGGTTTTCGATTTTCCCCGATCCAGACTTCCTGGCTGTCGACAAACGTTCCCCAAACACTTTAATTACATTTTGTAACGGTTGATTTGGCAACTTTTAGCGATTTTGCCAACTTTGCGTGCGAGTAGCTCGGATTTTCACGATGCGCGAGCAAAATTTTGATACGCTGCTCTTCTTGCTTGGACGGCATTTTGACAACTGAAGAGTGAATTCCAAAATCAAAATAGGAGCAACATTCTACACACACACACCTTCAAAATGAGGGGTGTTCAGGTTTTTTAAATGCAAAATTGAAATAAATACGTCAAGTTGATATTGACCAAATTTTGACCGTATCGCCCTTTACAACAACATGAAACAAATTTCCACCATCATCACCGTGACGAACAAAATAGTTTGTAGTGTTGATAAAAGTGAAAAAAAAAGTATGTAAAAAGAAAATAGCCTATAATGAGTTGGCTATCCGTATTGTAAAAAACTTCGTCAAAATACAATCTTCATTAAAAAAAGTAGGTCCATACAAAATAATCCGTTTTATATCAGTAAAACATCGTCGAGTCATAATCTTCATAAATGATTTAAAAATTTGCTTACTGTTTAGCAAACAGTTTTAACCGTCATGAAATACATAGTCTTTTAAATTCTGAAAGTGTTGGCGCACGTTTAATGTGTCTTGGCATCGAATTGAAAACATTTATTCCTTTATAATATAGTGAGTTTTGTGAAGCACATGTCAAAAAATTTGGTGTTCTTATTTCATACTCGTTTCTAGTATTGTATCTATGAATATCACTTCCTCTTTCAATTCGATCACACAAATATCGAGGCAGCAAACCATTAACTACTTTAAAAATGAACACCATAGTCAAATATACAATTCTCTGCTTCACCGATAACCATTGCAACGCGTTTAACATTAAAGTCGAGGAAGTGAACCTGTTACATCTCAAAATCAAACGCATTATTTTATTCTGCAAACGCTGTAGCCTCAGTATTTGTGTTTGATTGGCCAAAAATAAAATGGAAGGGCAAAAGTCCAAATGCAGAGAGATGATTGATTTGTATAGCTGTATTTTACTGCAAGTAGTTAAATCGTTTTTCAATCGGCATAGAATTCCATACTTCTGGCAATTTTCTTGATGACATTGTCAATGTGAGCGTTGAACTTGAAGCATCTCATCAATAATCACGCCAAGATATTTAATCTCTCGGACGCGATCAATTGCCTCATCATCAATCGTAACTGAGACATCACTCATTTACTCGACTCTGCGAAATTACCATAAATTTAGTTTTGCTTATATTCAATTTCAATTGCTTACATTTCAACCATCTACTTAGAAAACGCAAATCTTCGTTCAAATCGTTCAAATTCTTCATTTAAATCCTTAGCTGCAATGAACAACACAGTCTCATCTGCAAACGATTAATATCGCAAAATCGTAAAACACGTCGCATGTCATTAGTATACATAATAAACAAAGAGGCCCAATACACACTTCCTGGGCACACCAAGGTTATTCCCCACGGGACTAGAAACAGAATCATTAAAAACAGTCCGTTGAGTTCTGTCAGACAAATAGCTCTCAAACCATCTGTATGCGTACTCGAAATTCCAAAGCGCTGTATTGTTTTCAACAACAAGGAGCCTAGAAATTGTTTCAAAAGCGCGTTTCAGATCCAAAAAAACAGCAACAATCGTATCTCTACTCTCTAAGTTATTTTTCCATTTTGCTAATACTATATTCAACGCGGTTTCACAAGAATGGCCTTCGCGGTAGCCAGATTGTTCCGGTATCAACAAAGAATTACTATTTAAATATTCCAGCAACTGGCCTTTCACAATAAGTTCTAAAATTTTCTCTAATGTATGCAGCATGTTGATAGGACGAAACTCTTCGGCTTTAATCGTTCCAGCAACCTTTTGAATCGGAACAACCAACGATTCTTTCCACACTTCCACTTTCATTAATAAGGTCCAGTAAAGTGTGACCAATGACATGAAAGCAATCTTGAATAACTCTAGCATTAACATTATCTACTCCAGCCGTTTTTCCTAAGGAAAAGCAAATATTTCTAAGCTCATCTATTGTGATCGAGTGAAAACTTTCAAATCTGCAATTAATATTAACTGGCTGGTTTAATTCATCAGGTTCATCAACCAATTCAATAGATTGGTTGATCAATGAAACGCTATTAACGAAATAATCATTAAACTTAGACGCAATTGCTTGTTCAGACTGTTCTATTGTGCTGTCAAAAGTTATGGATCGCGGTTTGCAATTGCTAGGTTTCAATAAAGATTTCAAAATTTTTCATAACTCTTTGCTATTGTTTTGATGCTGATCAATTTTCCTCTGTATATATTCACAACGAGTTTTTTTAATGCATTGTGAATATTTATTCCGCTATGATGTGTACTTATTCAATGATTCTCACTATTAGATCTACAAAATTGTATGTACCATTTGTCCCTTTTGCGTTTAAGACGCAAAAGATCTAAACCCGGGTAGAAGAGAATTGCACATGAATAACAAATTTCACCATTTATTTTGCATTTTGCACTGAATGGCAAAATTTTACATTAGTTTGTTTGAGATAAGAGTTAAAACCACAAAAATAATAACTAAAATAGTTCGAGGGAATTTCTAAGAAACAACTAATTTTGCCATTATAAGAACAAACTAAGAACAAAATATTTACAAAAGAAGAATTGCATAATGAGTTATTAGCGAGGTGTGGATAACATAATAATAACACAATGAGTTGTTCTCTAGAAGGTGTAAATAATGGTAAATATAATCGTTAACTCTAAAAAATCAAAATAATGGTAATTCTAGTTTTTAAATAGGAATAACTGGTGAACGGTAAGTTCTCTTCCTCATTTACAAACAAATCATGCCAAGGCTTCCAATATGTTAACTCATGGATCTATATGAACGGAAATTTCTACAATATTCAAGAAATTCTATGTGATAAGGACAGCACTAACAACATTGTTGATCAACTGCTACACTGTGAAGAGCTCTTCAATAAAATGATGAAAATTAACGACTCCATTCAGTAATGTTTAAATATGCACATAAAACTGTCTGAAAAAATAATTTATTATCTATAAAAGTGAAAGATTCGCACTTAAGTTGATTGATGTCTGTTTGTTTATTGACTTAAAATAAAAAAGAGAAAGTAATACAATATATTTACATTTTTTGGCAGAATATTTAATTCAATAGTTTAAAATATCTTTCCTTGCATATCACTTCTTTCATAAATTGCGCAAAATAAACAAAATAACTTAATGAAAACTTTTACCATTCAGTTGTTATTAAATGATTTTTCAACTAATGTATAAAATACCTAAATAACAATAAAACTAGTAATGATAACATATTTTGTAGTTAGATTGCAATTAAGTGTAATTCCTGAATAAGTCAAAAATGTCAAATCTAGTTGAGATGGCAAGATATGTTATTATTATGTTATTGGTTTGCAATTCACCTCTACCCGGGAATTGTACCAGCTGTTGGAGTTCTTCAAAGAAACAAATTTTTGTTCAACTAGTTGATTTGTACACGTTTTCAAAGTGTTTGTAAGAACTCCAACAGCACAATTTTTATTCCCGAACAATTACAGGCCAATATAATATTAGCATATCTTTGCCGTAATTGTTTGATACGACATTCGGAATTACATAATTGTCTACTACAAAATATGTTATCATTACTAGTTTTATTATTTGGAAGTATTTTATACATTGGATGAAAATCATTTAATAACAACTGAATAATGTAATTTTGCCATCATAACTAATTTAGTTTTCATTATGACCCATTTTGTTTATTTTGCGCAATTTATGAATTTATTGATATTCAAGGAAAATATTTTTAAACTATTGGAATATTCTGCTAAAATGTAATATTGTATTACTTTCTCTTTTATTTTTAAGTCAATGAAACAAACGAACATCAATCAGCAAGTGCGAATCTTTCGCTTTATAGATAATAAATTATTTTCGAGACGGTGTAATGCATATTTAAACATTACTGAATGGAATTCTTCTCATTTGGCTTCTTCACAATGTAACGGGTGATCAACAATGTCATATGCATGGAACCTTCTTGAATGTGTAAATTTCCGTTCTATCCGTAATTAACAATATTGGAAATAACTGGCATGTTTGTTATGGAAATGAGTACGTTCATAGTTATTCCTATTTAAAACAAATTACCATTGTGATTTTTAGAGTTAACGCCCTCTATTTACCGTGTGCCTTCTAGAGAACAACTCATTATGTGTATTATGTTATCACGCATAATAATAATACGTATGCAATTCTTCTTTTATGAAATATTTTGTTCTTAATTTGTTCTTGTAATGGCAAGATTTGTTATTTTCTTAGAACGAACTATTTCAGTTATTATTTTGTTGTTTTACTCTTATGTAGGCAATGTAAATTTTGCCATTCGTATTTTGCATAAAATGTGGAATTTATTCGTAATGGATTCTCTTCACCCGTTTAAATCTTTTGCGTCTTAAACAGAAGTTTCAAATGTACATGGAATCATGGAATGAGATACGCAATCATACAGATAAATATTCACAATGCATTCAAAACTCGTTGAATATACAGAGGAAAATTGATCAGTATCAAAACAATAAGCAAAGGATATGAAGATTTTGAAGTCTTATTGAAACCCTAACAGTCTGGAAAGCCGCGATCAACTTTGACTGGCATCGTGACGAACAGCAATTACGTCTAAGTTTAATGATTATTTCGTTAGTAGCGTTTCGTGTGATCGGCAATCCATTGGATGATTCTAATAAACTCACACAATGAGCCAGCCAGTTAATGATAGTGCAGACTGAGGATTTTTACTCGATCACAATAGACGAACTAGAAATATTTGCTTTTCCTTAGGAAAGAGCAGCTGAAATTTAGACTAATGTTAATGTAGAGTTATTCGTTGCTTTCGTATCATTGGTCGCACTGGACCTTGATAATGAAGTGGAAGTATGAAGAATCGTTAGTTGTTCCAGTCAGGTTGCTGGAAACGGTAAAGCCGAGGGATTTCATCCTATCGGCATGCCTACCTCCCAATCGCGCGTTTAGAACTATTGAGATGAAGACCGGACTACAGATATTTAGTAGTAATTCTTTGTTGATACCGGAACAATCTGGCTTGCCGCGAGGTATTCTTGTGAACCGCGTTAGTGCATGGTATTGGCAAAGATGGAAGAGAGCGGAAGTGAAGTGTTGCTGGATCTGAAACGCGCTTTGAAGAACAGTCTCTAGGCCCTTGATGATGAAAGTAATACAGCGCTTCTCAGTCACTGCATGCAGATGGTTTATCTGACCTCCTCAACGGAGCTGTTTTAATGATTCTTCTAGTCAAATGAAACCTTGGTGTCTTGAAACATTTATTATGCTATATTAATGACATGCGACGACTGACCTGTGACATTAATCTGTTTGCAGATGAAGACAATATTCATTGCAACAAATTTAGATGAAGGATTTGAACCACGAACGAAGATTAAATGTGGAATGGTGAATGTAGCAATTGGTGATCGCAAGCAGAGACTGAATTTATGGTAATCCAGGCCTAAGCGGAATCGGGATGTCTCAGTTACAGTGATGATGTGTCGCTCCGGAAGATTAAATGTGGCGGACGAAATCAGCAGCTCACATTGACAATAAATCAAAGCATTATGAAGTATGGAATTCTGCCGATGAAGGCAATTTAACTACTTGCGTGAAAACCATTTATACAAATCAGTCATCCTCTAAGCATTTGGTATATCCATTTTGTAATCAAACACAGATACTTTAATTGTGGACACAGAATAAAATGTGCGTTTATTTGAGATATGACAGGTTCCTTCACTCGGCACAATGTTAGGCGCGTTGCAATGGTTATCGTGAAACGATATTTGACTTTGTAGTGTTCATTTTAAGTAGTTAATGATTTTAACTGCCTCGATATTTGTGTGATCGAATTGAGTGATGACAAGATACAATACTGAAACAGTATGAAATAAGAACATAATTTTTGACGTAGCTTCACAAACTCATTATATTATAAAGTATAAACGATATTTCAATTCACAACATTAGCGCCCTTTCAGAATTTAAAGAGATATAATATTCACACGTGCAAACAGCTCGTAAATTTTTAAATCATTTATGGGTATGGCTTGACTTTTTTTTTTTAAAAAAAAAAACCGTTATTTTGTATGAATATTTTAATGAAGATTGAAGGATTTTACAAACCCAGATAGCCAACTCATTATAGGCTATTTTCTTTTTGCATACTTTTTTCTTTTATCAACGCACAAACTATTTGATTCGTCTGTGATGATAGTGAAATTTGACAAATGACGGTTGTAAAGTGATACAGTCAAATTTAGTCAATATCAACTTGACGTATTTCTTTCAATTTTGCATTTAAAAACCTGAACACCCTAGTTTAATTGTACAAATGTTTCTCCTATTTTATTTTTAATTCCTTGTTCGGTCTGAAAATGATAAGATTGACTTGGCGTATCCTCAAATTTTATGGCGCATCGCTGGAAATCCGTACTCACTCAAGTAGTAAGAATCTCAAAGTCAACCGTTACAAATGTAATTAGAATGTTTGGGAACGTAATGGACAGCCGGAAGTCGAAGAATCGAAGCCGGAAACCCTCTAGACTGACAGAGAGCGCCTAACCCTATCTCTCCGGATGCCATCAAACATAAGCTGGGTGTATCATCTACAACCGTGCATCGAATGGCAGGCCGGTATCGACACAAATGACTCCAAATCGCGATGATAAACAAAGGCGACGACCCAACGATCCCCTGATGTACGACGATGCTGATGGTTGACTGCATGGTAATGGACGACGAAACTCAAAGCCGACCTGAAGCAGCTTCCGGATGGAAGTTCAATACGGCAAAGCTCGAGAATTGGCGGATTTTCAGGCGCGGCAATCCAGGGTCATGAATCATGTCTGGTTTGGCAAACCATCTTCACTGTGGCCCCAACGGCATTTTCCTTGAAGCTCAGTAATCAATATTTACGTGAAAGTGTTGAACATGACGTCTGCTGCGCTCTGGAGAAACGCAGTTGTTCCCGTATATTTGGCCAGTTTAACACTACCATTACGGTAAGCCTGTGGAAGTGATACGCCTCTGGCACCTTTAGGTAGTGGGATGGAGACCTCCCAGCTTGCCAGGCTCCGCCCAGTGGAGAGGCTATTAATCAGGCAGAACTAAAGTTCAGAACTTTCTTGGAACTTGGCAGCCAGGTATGACTGGCTTCTACGTGAAGATGAACAAATTAATATTACAAACGATGGCGAGTCAAGCACAGATATAGTGTTAGAGAAATATAACAGATATTTTTCTGGGTGGATGAACTTGAAAGAGGTAATTTGATTTTAAATAAACTGATTTCTGATTTACACGCGTTTCCCTCGGCCAAATTTGACCGTATCACCCTTTAGTTAAAGATAGAAGTGAATCTACCCAGGCCTATGAATACAGATATGGGACTTCTTTTAATTCATGAAGAAAATTGTGTCCTCTTATGCTTGGAAGATATATGATAGTAATTGGGATTTGTCTGAAACGTGTCGGGAATTCCTTGATTCTGTTGTGGTGAACGTAAAGGGGAGCGGTAGGATTTTTCGATTTTGAAATTTCTTGATTTCCCTGGTTGAAATTGTATCGCAGTCAGCCCAAAACTGGCTCGTAGTGTTGGAACTGCATTTGCTCTGGCAGTTAGGATTTTATCTTGATGTATCTTAGGCAAGTTCTGTGATTGAACAGCAATAGAATTTCGATCGTTAGAATACTGCGAACATTTGTATTTGACATCAATAGCGACACAATTATAATAAACACTGAAAGCTCTTTGTGAAAGTTATCTGTAGATGAGCATCAGTTCATTTTATGTAACTGGTAGTACTTTAAATAAATTATCTTATAGATAAATCGTCTAGCTCAAACACTGTAAGAGATAAATCGAATGGCAGGACCATCATCATATATTTATCTGAAGTAAGGTATGATTGGGGTATTTATTGATGCTTTATTAATATAGCTGTCAGGCCAAAGACAACTGGCAAAGTTAATTTTCCTGACTGCATTTAATTTTGAATCTTTAAATATTCTTAAAATACAATCAGACTTTTATAATTTATTGTCTTTGCGTATAACTGACAATCGTTTTTCCTGTTCATTCCGCAACTTTAATCGCCTGTTGTAGGCATGATGTAGTAATTGTACTTTAGCAAATGTAAGTCTGTAACAATATTTTGATATATGCTTTAAATCTTCATATTCAACCTAAGTATTTTAGAATAGAACTAAAATAAAGTATATTAAACTAACAATATTCTTGATATTATTCTTTCCTTGCATTCACCCCATACATATGTGTCTTTGTCTATGATGACAGGCACGAGAGAAAATGTTTCTCATCGCCATGAACTCCTGGAGTAGACAGCATTTTTTGCTAGAACAAAGTTGTAGAGAAAGTATTGATAGTTCCGTTAGCTCACGGCAGAGAACCTTGCCCTCCGCTCAATTTCAAACTACTTCTATTCAGATTTTCACAGAGAGCCCCACAGCTTTGTTCTAGCAAAAATGCAATGCAAATAGACCTCATATTAAAATTCGTGATAATCATTTATGTGATGTACTTTATTCTATATGGCTCTGGCTAGTGTTCTATTTAAGATATTTTAGTGTTAACATCTGATTTTCTTATAATGTGTTGTGTAATGTTTCTTCTCAATATTTAAACCGTTTTCATTTTTATGTTTTTGTTCGATGTTTCTCGGTCAGACAATTTCAATGGGTTAATTCTTCTCTTCAGCATGTATTTCTATAACCGAATCTGCCTGCTGATCTTCTATTTATTGTTGTTTCTTTCAACAGTTTCATTTAATCAATTTGCTGGTTTTCTTGCAATGATTAAATATTCTTTTAATATGAAGCTTTTCATAATTTATGAACTACTAAAATTTGAAGTCAAAACTGCCGCTTTGTTACATATAGATGAGTTATCACTGTTTTATACTATGTAATCTAATTCTGAAGTTAGCTCACAAAATCTAAAGACTGTTCCTTGTTTTATATGCATTTTGCGATGATATGGCTCTTGATATCCTTGGGATAGCGTTCTTCTCCCAAATATTTTATCCTGTTGCATAACTCATTTTTTCCGTTTATCAATATTTCCTCTATCTGATCGTGTGACTGAGAATCTCGTGAGCAACTGGCATTTGTCATGAATTTATTTACAGTCTATTTCCATGAGTAATGTTCTGGTTCATCTATGCTGGTTGCTATTAATAACGGAGATTCTATATAAACCATTAGTAACGGCAATTTGAGACATTTAGTTTCATTGGATTCAGTGATTTGGCTGTACAGATTATATCTTGGACAATTTAATTAAATTTTATTGTAGATGGCAGACGGCCTTGTTGATGATTTCCCTCTTACTCGCCAGCTGATTTATTCCATACGAACCTAATGAAAACATTCTTGCCTAAGTGATCCAGCACGAGGAGAAAACTCAATGACTTCAATTTAGCTCAGTTACTTTGAAGGAAGGAACCGCAGATAAGATGCAGGTGAAGATCGTTGATCAGAGGAATGATTTCAACAGCTGATCATGTGAATTCTTCATGCAACAAGACAAGTGCTCTGAAGATTCATAGAGACCCCTCGCCAATCTTGTGCCGACAGTTCAAAGCCGGGATACGCTCAGGAACTCTCCTTGCCGTCTTATGGACTCACGGCAACAGGCATCTATGCATGGAAGATCATTGTTATCGTACGTAGGCTCGGTAAGACATTCGTGTCTGATTGAATGAAAGCTTGCTGATGAAGTATGGACTGATGAATATAGACCAGGCGGCCTCAGGCATGATGCTAGCTTCCGCGGATTTCTATGAATCTTGAATCAGTTGTAATTGGTTGAAGAGTGAATATTTCCTTAACGCAATTTTTATTTGTGAGCTAGTAATACCATCTACTGCTCGGTGCAACTACTATTTTAACAAGATAGTAATCGTAACACAATGTAACAATCTTAACATGAACAAACATTGGCAATAAATCCTTCAATGATGGAATGTCAAAAATAATTTGTAATTTCTATTTATTACTTTAAGATAAATTGAATAAACTGGACTACATTCTTTTCATGGCTTATTTTCTTCAATTTTCTTCTGATTACTTGTGGAGATTTCAGAGAATTAATCAAATTTTCACGTTATATGGGATAAAATTGATTCAAGCAATTAAGTTTCACTCATCACTGAAATGTTGTTTGTGAATATAATAGTTGAGTGTTCTTAAATTTAATTTAATTGATGGTTATTTACCGCAAATATGATTTATTATTCAGAAGTAAATTTTATTCTTCAGGGTACTCTTCAAAACCGTAAATGGAAATCTGTCTGTGCATGTAATTCTCACCTGCTAAAATCTTCTTGATAACCAGAAAGAGCAATGATAAATGAAACTTGACAGTTTCAATCTACGATTTTAAAACCGACTGACAGATCTTGTAAATTAGTAAATTGAAGGATTGTAGGCTGGTCACTAAACGGTTTTGGGCAGTTCGATCTCGAAAACAATTATAATGGACAGAACGATGACTCTTCCAGAAGATTAAAATCATGTTTAATTTATATGACCTTGTTGGTCTGGTGACTGTAATCTGTAATGAACAGGTATCAGTTGAATCTCATTATTTGGTCATTATGCTGAGCATCTGGAGTCATATGTGATTTTATGGTACCTTCGGGCTCGAAGATAGACAGATGTTGTCAAATCTGAGTTTTAATTCCTTTATGCAACTTAGCGTGAACTAGATGTAGACGTGGCTGGAGCTAGCTCAGCGGTGCTTACTGGAGATGGTCGGATATTCAGTCATCCCCTTCGTACTGTTTATCACTCTATGCCGCAGATTTACAAATCAGAAACTGATCTTTGTGTCGCATCATACTATAGTCATCCGTGATCTAAGATAACCTGCCTCACTAACACAGAACTATCACTTTCCTTGACAGTCGTGGAGACGCGAAGGTGTTAAACTAATCATCCTTCCTCCCACCTCAAAAACCGTGTGGACGTGGCTGGCGCCGGTTAATATATTTAAATTTGTTGGCTTACATTTTTTTATTTACACTAATATATTTATCTTGATATATTTACATTCTGCTATTTGTAATGTGTTATTTGCATATGTTAATATGTTAATGTAAATATATAAATTTTAGCTAGAATTTAAGAGAAAATTGCTATTTCCATTTAATTCCTACTACTGCCCCTTATCTTGAATGCGCGTATTTCATCTGCAATGTGCGGGCTTCTTCAGTGTCACGTACTAATAACTCGACACCATAGTGCAGACATAAGAACGATATGAAATTTGTATATCAATGTGGGCCAGCCATGGAATAATGTTATTTGCTGTCTCGCTGGCTGTAGTATCCTCTGCGCTGCGTGTGCACTCTTAATTCTCGTACGGAAACGATGCAGGTAAAGTTATTCAAATTTTTGCGCTGACTAGAAACGGCAGTAAGTGCTGGAATCTGAAGTGAATGATTCTTCAGTTAGTCTAGATATGCGTTAAGTTTATCGAGTTGAACGATTTAGGCAGTTACAATGCTTGAAATTTCTGGTAATATGGTGGTATAAATGAATGAGCAGATGGAATTGAAGACAGAAACCTGAGTGTAAATTTGCAGGCCTGGCCAGTGATGAGTAATGTTGCTGGGCAATATTAGATAAAACGCATCAGACGCGAACGCCGCATGACAGATAAATAGGTAGGTGGATTAAGTATGTGCGTTATCGCTAGATTGATCAGACGCTCGTAGAAGATGGATAAATCTTAATCATATTCTAGATGCTCTTTCCTTATATTACTTGGAAACTTTCTACTCTGACCAGAAACCCTGTTAGAGCAATGTGGGCAGTCTGGTTTTCTTGCATGTTATGGAAGTCAGTTTATGATTAATAGGGATCTGCGGCGGTATTTCAGCTTGTGACAGGGCAATTGGTCGGGCGGATGATTGATTCACGCATATGCGCGGTGAATATTTACAGATGTCTGATGTTACTTCTCCAGCCAGCTGAGATCGTAGCCAGTCAATGCGGCGACGAGTCGGATGAACTGATGATCTTTGAACATGTCTAATTGACGGACGCTGCATATCGTCTGGTCACTGGCCAAATCAATAGCAGCTACCCCGCACCCGCATCGCCGTATTGTTGACTCGATGGTTTTACTAAATTAGCTGAACGCGCTTGAGCGTGTCCAGATAAACTATGTGCTTCAATCGACTCATGCCTCGAGTCGCAGCAGCGATAACTCCCTACGCGGATGATTCTTGGCTGAATTTTATGTAACCTACGCTGGGAATATTTTGTCATGAACAAATTCGCCTGATGGAGTTGTTATGCGAGTTTTCGTACGAAGATGGACGGTATTTAAACAATGATTGGATTTGCTGCCGTCAATTTACGGAATTATCAGAGACGCGATTTGTTGTAATGTGATGAAAACGGAAGGTGTTTGTGGAAGTTAGATTGTACAATATGATTTCGTACCTTTTTAGTTTTCAGTGTAAATGCCTTTACTATGGCAAACAGCAAGTAAAGACCAAACGAAACTGACTGGCAGATCAGAGATGATAATCATGCCAGCCAATGACTGTGTTTGTAGTCCATTTTTTATTTCTTCTTCTCACGCGCGAGCTAAATCGTCAACAGTTGCCGATGCCGCCTACAATGAGCGTAATCTTTTCAAATTCGACTATCTGAGTAAGTCGATACGTATTGCCGCCTTTAGACGTTATCGGTGAACGGGAGCGGCAAACAAACAACTCGCTGAAGCATCACAAACAGTAACCGGATCAGGTGGTGACCGAAGGACGCTGTCGCGCCGGTCCATCCGCGATGATATGATGATATTAGTACGTCTGTATCGATCGGCGTAATGCTGTGGTCTTGATTTACGATTTATGCGTGATCAACGCGAAGGATAGTGGTTAAATTTGTGTCATCGTACATGCTTTA
>JASCZW010011196.1:0-32984 GCA_034211315.2 Aedes japonicus | reverse complement strand
GTTTGAATAGTAGGATTATCGAAGATTATCGCATACTTTATTTGTTGACAACCGCAATACCAATACCGCATTCCAAATGGTGCGGTTGAGTATGAGCTCGCGATTCTATTTGTGATGCTTGAGTCATTTAATATCAAGACGCAAAAGGGTCTATCCTGGAACCATGTTATTGAAATAAAATGTTGAGTACCTAAAATGAAGGTCAATTTTTATTTGAATAGCGCAAAAATAATTCCGATTTTATTATGAAGAAATGAACTTTTTTTCGAATACCACTCAACATATTTTGGGCACTCTGTTGGCTAACCTGAGCCGCTATCTCTCCATCTCTGTTGCAACCTGAGTCACATTTCCATTTTTCTTTCACTGCTGTTTGACAACAGCCCAATATTCTCAACTGGGTGAAACGGAGGGCAGTTAGGTGGATTGCTGTCCTTCTCGAAGAAGTTTACTCGTTATCCTTTTATTATAGCAATAAATCAAGCGTAGACAAAACTTATTAAAGAAATGAAAATACATCAATTTCAAATTTGTCCGAAACAAAGAACTAAGAACCGACGGGCTCGCAATAAGTTTTGATTCCTATGCAGAGAAAAATCAAATAAATTAATTACAGCTTTGAGTACTTGAATAATACCGTACTTATTTTTAAGTAATTTAATTACTGGCGAAATTGTGTTGTTAAAGTTCATTAGTTACACTTGCAAATTCAGTAATTTAAATACGTTCAAAGCCAATAAATCTTATTACTTTCATTTCAACTTGAAAATCCATTACCTACGAGATTAATAATACTAAATACTGCACACTAATATGAATTCACAGATTTCAGAAATATTTTACCGGAATCTTGACAACAGATCGTTCTGTAATCCGGTAGTCTGGAAGCCGGTAAAACCGCTTCAAAACTCAAATAAAGCCATTAAGATAGTTGACGTCTGCAGCAAAGTTGTGCGTTTTGATAATATTGATAACTTTGTTAAACATTTTAAATCGATCTGGCTTAGCCACAAGAATGCTTTCGATATAGATACTAACTATCTTCAGCAAAATTTCGTTGAATATATAGTTCTAAAACTTTGCTGAAGACACTAACCATCTATCTTGTACTCACATAAAGTAAGTTTTTTTTAAAAATAAAGCATCACTTTAGTACAACTTTTGATAGTATATAAAAAAATGTGAAATAACATTTCTAGAAACATTTGCATAGACACCAAAGCGCTATATAAAAAAATGTGAAATAACATTTCTAGAAACATTTGCATAGACACCAAAGCGCTAAAATGACAGGAAAAGTGTTAAAACACTTTTGACCGTCTTTTTTCAGATTGGTCCCAGTGTGTGCTGTCTCGATATCACGCTTCTCCGCTATAGTGGCAGCTTTCCAAAACTTACAAAACTTATAGGTCCATTGAGGACTTAAATGTACAAAAGAAAAAGTTTTTTCAGGCACTTATTTTTTTAGTATATGTCCAGCTGAAGCTAGGACTTTTCAGGCACTCCTGCTTGTACATTTAGGAATCCATAGTCAAGTTTGTCACGAAAACCTGGGTTTTTTGTCCGTAGATGCAAATACCTTGCCAGTTGACAAGTTTTCTTGTGAATTTAGGGAATGAAAAAACGTCTGTTGAATTAAAAGTTGAATTAAATGGACCCTTAAGTTTCTCATAGCTTATAGCCTTTCCTTCCCAAAAAGATTCTTGATGTATTAAAATGCAAAAATACGTTCTTCATATATAGAACAAAAAATTACGTTACTCTGCTCAATCCTATTCTATAAAATACTTACAATTGTAAGAATAAACAAAAAAGTATGGATCTCATTGTAGTTTTAACAAGAATTAAAACAAAACACAAAATAACAACCACTTCCTTCTACGAACTTCATTCTTCGGCATTCCGTGCAATTTTATGGGAAGGCTATCTTTGACAATGCCGTAACTTGTTACAGAACACTTTCTCACTGCGCATCGAACCGTTACTCTACAAACTTGAGTGAAAAGCGGACATATTTTTAGAAAAATCAAAATGTTAATAACTTTCCTTCGATAATTGTCTATGCGATACTAATAACACTTTATCATGCAACACTAATAACACTACTAGTTTCATCATTTCATTGTGTATGATGTATGATATGTACTACCACCCATTGTAGCACGGAAACTAAGACCGACAGCAGTAGGCTCTCCTCGCGGTTAGACTTGATCAAGCTTTAATAACCACTGATTATCCTTATCATGCCATTGTATTATGGGCTGAAAACGGGTTGGGTGGATCGATATAAAGAATCTCCTTCAAACCACAAGATTGAACAATTGGTCAAAAGAGCAAGCTATCTAACATGAGGATGCCCCAATGGGCGGGGTGAACAGCCCGCCCTCTATTCACAAACTGTTAGCAATGGGGAGTTGGCATTCCCACTCTCCCCATCCAGAGTGCTTCAATCGGGTTCCCTGATGGTCCCTCCCATTCCCATGAAATATTTATATAATAGTGTATATATTTAAATGGCGATACGTGTCAAAATTTGGTCAATATCAACTTGACGTATTTCTTTCAATTTTGCATTTAAAAAACCTGAACACCCTCATTTTGAAGTGTGTGTGTGTAGAATGTTGCTCCTATTTTGATTTTGGAATTCACTCTTCAGTTGTCAAAATGCCGTCCAAGCAAGAAGAGCAGCGTATCAAAATTTTGCTCGCGCATCGCGAAAATCCGAAGCTACTCGCACGCAAAGTTGGCAAAATCGCTAAAAGTTGCCAAATCAACCGTTACAAATGTAATTAAAGTGTTTGGGAACGTTTGTCGACAGCCAGGAAGTCTGGTTCGAGGAAATCGAAAACCGGAAGCCGCTGAGACGACAAAGAGAGTTGCCGGTAGTTTCAAGCGAAACCTAACCTATCTCTCCGAGATGCCGCAAATAAGCTGGGTGTATCGTCTACAACCGTGCATCGAGCCAAAAACGAGCCGGACTATCGACTTACAAGAAGCTAGTGACTCCAAATCGCGATGATAAACAAAATACGACGGCCAAAGCGCGATCCCGGAGGCTGTACACGACGATGCTGACGAAGTTTGACTGCGTGGTAATGGACGAAGAAACCTACGTCAAAGCCGACTACAAGCAGCTTCCGGGACAGGAGTTTTATACGGCAAAGGAAGGGGAAAGGTAGCAGATATTTTCAAGCACACGAAACTGTCAAAGTTCGCAAAGAAATATCTGGTTTGGCAAGCTCATCTGTACCTGTGGCTTGAAAAGCAGCATTTTCATAGCTTTCGGGACTGTCAACCAAAGAAATTTACGTGAAAGAGTGTTTGAATAAACGTCTGCTGCCTTTCCTGAAGAAACACGAGTTGTTCCGTACTGTTTTGGCCGGATTTGGCATCTTGCCATTACGGTAAAAGGCCATGGAGTGGTACGCCGCCAACAACGTGCAGGTGGTTCCCAAGGACAAGAACCCTCCCAACACGCCAGAGCTCCGCCCAATTGAGAAATACTGGGCTATTGTCAAGCGGAACCTAAAGAAGACCAAAAAAACTGCTAAGGACGAGCAGCAGTTCAAGGCAAACTGGCTTTCTGAGGCGAAGAAGGTGGACAAGGTGGCTGTACAAAATCTGATGGCAGGGGTCAAGCGTAAGGCCCGGCAATTCGGATTTGGAAAAGCGGAAGCCTAACTGAATATTTTTCCTGAATATTATACTAATTGAACTTGAAAAAGAAATTTAATTTGATTTTTTAAATAAACGATTTCACCGATTTACACGCGTTTTCCCTTGACCAAATTTTGACCGTATCACCCTTTATGTGAACGAAAACAAGCCTTCGTATCTATTATATATGATCTTCATTCGGTTGATCCTGAAATGCAAGAATAGTTGTAAATTGTTAATGTGTAGAGTTTTGTGGGTCTACGCTTATGCACGTTTTCGTTCGTTCTCAGCGATAGCAGAAATTCACTAAAATCTTGATTTGGGGTATCCTGAAAAAGTTTGTTAAATCTATTGAAATTTTACAGAATTTACACTTATAAATTTACCGTAACTTTGATCAACATTCAGAAAGAATAATAACAGGTTTGTAGAGTTAATGATTATTATTAAGCTAGTAGATGAGAAAAACGGAGCAAAAAAGCCGAAAAATGTTAACTGTTGTTTTTAATGTTTTTACCCAATAACATTGAATCGCTCTTTGTACGCTGATATCTTTACTTTTTCTCATTCAAAAAGTCACTGGAACTCTTAAAACCACCGAGTCTTTCCCATTAACATGTTGCATACTTTTCAGCAGATTTAGATTTTGTTGTACAAGCCCACCCTTTAAAGTATTTAAGCAAAAATTAGATTGCGCCACAACAATCAGGAAATCGTGAAGGTCATCCTGGATGAACAGTGTTTTTAAGTTATCAAAATGGTAAGAAAACGTAGAGCGTAAAGATACGAACTGCGCTTTTGAAAATATTTGTCGGCCCTTGTTGTTGGAAACAATCAAACACTTCGGATTTCCAGATTCTGCATTCAAATGCTTCGAAAGCTTTATTACAAAACAAGGGAGTGTATTGGGGCCCATTTTATTCATTCTATATATTAAAGACATGCGACGAGTCTTGCGATTTTGTAATGTTAATCTTCTTGCAGATGATACCGTGTTTTTCATGACAGCTAAAAATCAAAATGGGGTCATGTCACATTTGAAAGCAGATTTACGTTCTCTAGGTTGTTTGATGAAGTACAAACAGTTAAAATTAAAAATTAGTAAAACTCAATTCAGTTTCGCCATTTGAAGTACTTGGGCACCTGTAACCGGTTCCTAAGTCATTGAAAATCATGTCAGGGACCAACAAGAGAATTTTGCTGTCTCCTTGCTCTGTTATCGAATCCTGAAGGGTCTAAATAGGACACTTTCAGAACCGCATACACTTGAAGCGTACGGCTCAAATTACATGATCTATCACCAAAAACAACAACATTCCATGGACCAACAAGGAGATTTGGCCCCTTCCAGTTGCTCTGGACCTGGTTCCGGTAGGGCCCAACCCAGACATCTCCAGAACTTAATGTACTGGTACTGCCCGATAGCTCATAAATTGCGATTATTTACCCAAAAGTACATGAACATCATACCATGACCTAACGGAATTCAACAATTTTTCACCCAGAGGTGCAAAAACATAATGCTTTTGTTTGTTGTTGTTGTTTAGCAATCGTGACTTTCTGCCTGAAGCTGATTTTTCACACCGATAGGTCTTTTCAGAAAATCATATATTGGTAATGTTTGATCGGTCAATATTCATAATTTTTCATCGAAAAACACATGGAGATCTAGTCATAAGCCAACGAAGGATTTGGCAACTACCGGATACCCTGGGACTAGTTCCAGGGGGTTTCAAAACTGACACTTTCACAACCTCACCCAGAAAAACATAGACATCATGCCATGAACCAACAAGGGGACTTGATCACTTCCGGATACTCTGGAATCGGTGCTAGCTGGGTTCAAAACGGACGCTTTCAGAACCTCAAACTCTGATACAGATCGGCGGCTCAAAATTCACGGGTTTTCACCAAATGTTTCGTAGAAATCATGCCATGGACCAACAAGGAGATTTTGCCACTTCCGGAAATATCCATTAAATCTATGTATTACTAGCTGAAGAATCATGAATATTCATGAAATTTCAGTCATCGAATTGTACCACTATGTAAGGTTCTGATAGTGTCCTGGGCGCTATCGTATCCGGAGCCAAAGTATTTTGATGTAATAAATCCCCGTGTTGATCCAGGCATAACTTAAATGTATTTCTGAATAGAACTCATGAATTTTAAGCTGAGTAACAGTACATGGGGTTCTAAAAGATTCAAGAGTTTTCGGAAGTGTCGAAATTTCTGTCCAAATTTTTGTATTATTGGTCCGTGAAATGATACCCATATGCTTCTGGAAGGAAAATCATGAATTGAGCCTCCCAAAGGAATCAGATCACGAGGTTCTAAATGTGTGCGTTTGAAACCCTACCAGATTCAATACCAAAGAATCGGGACGTGGTAATATCCCTTTGTTGGTCGATTTTGCTGTTTTGGATACAAAATCATGAATTTTGATCCGTCGAACGGTACCAGTATATGAGGTTCTGAAAGTGTCCGTTTTGGATCCTACTGGAACCAATGCCAGAGTTTCCAGAAATGACCGAATATCCTTACTGTTCCATGGAATGAACTTTTGACGTAGGACTACGTCTATGTTTTGTATACTGTGGTACAATCGAGTTACGACGGATACGGAAAGTGGGCAAGTTTTGATATCTTAGTCGTTTCTCCAAAGTTTTATTTAAAAAAAAATGCACTAATCGATCGGAAATATTTCTATGCATAGATTCCAATATTTCAAATGTTTGACAATCAAAACGGCTGACCTACATTTAGTAGCGTGGCCCTACGTCATCATTTTGAACAACCCCACGGGGCAAATCAACATACAAGTTTTATAACGGTTGAAAATACTTTTATATGACAAAAGCATGAAGATGTGTTACTCGGGGGCTGAACCTTGTAATTTTTTTAGATCTGGATGACAAATTATGAAATTTGTGCCGTCGAACGACCCCAGCAAATGAGATCCTGGATGTGTCCTCTTAAGAATACTACTACAGGGTAGGCCCAAATTAGTGACGCATGAAACAAAGACTGTATCTCCCACAAAAAGACAAATAATTTAAATTTTTCTTTGTTATTCTGTTTCATATATTTAATTGTTTATGTGTAAGTATTAACATTTCGATTCTACCGCCTTAAGCTTAAATTAGTGCCCTTAGTCTCTTCGAAAAAGCATTACAAGCGGCACGCAACTGATTTTCGGGGATTTCATCCCATATCTACTGTATGGTAGCTTTGAATGTTCAAACCCATTGGTTTGAGATCTCGAAAGTGAGCTTCCATAATTCCCCAAATAGGGAAACCCAGAGGATTTGCATATGACGAAGAAGCTGGCCATATTTTTTTAGGAATGAAGTCTGGCAAATTCTTGGTGCACCATGCTTGGATAATTTTTGCTCTATGGGACGGCACAGAATGCTGTTGAAACGCCCATTAGCGGTTACCGAACATCGATGAAGTATGCTTCTTTAAATGCTTTTCCAGGACCTCTTTTACGTGGTATGCTGCGTTCATTTTTATACCCTTATCCATGAAAAGCAGTGGTAGACGACTTTCCGCAGAAATCGCCCCAAACCATGACCGAAGTATGATTTTGGAAGCGTTGAACTGCGCGAATTGAAGAAGGGATATCCTGAATACTCGCTGCATAGACCCTGTCATTTTGAGCTTTGAAACTTTGGTTCCCTTCGTCCTCCATCTTCTCAACGTCGCGTCGATTAATGTGCGGCATATTCCTTCCTTCCGTGTCTCGGCCAGTATCTGGTTGGGACCCTTTCCCGCCAAATACAACTGCAAAATCCGATGTCTTTGAAAATCCATATTTTTCTTAGGCACTTCCTGTCGACGGAATTTAGCGACCACTAGTTTGTTTACATACTAATCAGTCCCTTTTTAATATGCTGGCAACCAGATAGCTATTGCAATGGCAAGAAGAATTCCACACTAAAACAAAATACTGCGTCACTTATTTGGGCCTACTCTGTAGAACCGATTTTAGAAACCCGCATGCCTAAATGGGTCAAACTGAAAATCAAAATCTGGTGAGAATGCTAGTTTTAGCACCCATATCTTTCAGATGATGCCAAGAGATCAATAATCGGATAACAAAAAGGGATATTTAAGAGCGAGCCAAAGTCATTGTGTAATTTTTGCTTGTAGCTCCACTCCTGCAGGTCACCGAACCATTTTCCGCCTTTTATATGATCGATTTAAAAAGTAAGGAGATGGCAAGAAATTTCAGATCACAAACCTTTACGCCAATTCACTAGGAAGGTAACAAAACAGTAGAAATATTCAAATGATCAGTGAGTTAGTAATAGATAAAAAGATGTACATGAGTACAGCATTACCACAAGTAAAACCTAACGGCGTTTTCAACAGTGTTGGGTGGGTAAGACCCCTCCTATCTCACTCTTTGAGGTAGAAGTAGAAATAGCCCCAATGTAAAGCGTGTTTCTTAGCATACACTTATGAAATGAATGGTGAACTATTCCATTGAACGCTTTTGAATGTCTTAGAATCGCGTGGCTGTAAGCGTTACACATGTAATATATTGTCGAAATAGTGAATAAGAGGCCATACAAAAGTGACCAAATAGTGACTTTGGGACAGTTGAAAACTAATTAAATGTAACTTTACTTTTTTGTTGATAATCTTCTAAATGTTGCATATAATAACGATAACATACTTTATCATGTAGAAGGAGATGTTCGCTCATCACCATGAGGCACCAAGAGTGAACATTAATGTTTTTGGCTAGAATAAAAGATGTGAAGAGAAAGTGTTGATAGTTCCGTCAGATGCGGCAGGTAGGAAAATCAAACAGATGTTTTTGAAAATTGAGCGAAGGGCATGTATCCAATGGTACTCGAACCATGGACGTCAATCTTTGCCTAACATCCCACTGCGGGGTAGGTTGAAGCAACGGAACAAGTCCGCCACTTCAACAGGCAAAAAATGGTTCATCATCAAATATGCCATTTCCACAATCCGTATCAACGGATGTTTAGTTTCACCTCTAGTTGTCCTCGTGCTAAAAGACACTGATTCCAATGAGTCCTCAATTCTTCCTTTCCGGGTTTTCAGTGGTCCCCGATTCTTCCTTACATTTAGGAAGGCTGGGTTCCGTTCATTCAATTAAGGAAGTTCGTTTTCCGTTTTTTAACGGGCTAGGCATCGTGATCTATAGAAAATCGGACATTATCGTTTTTCTGCTGCGTTTTTTCTCTCTGGAAGAATGCATATTTTTTATATTGATTTTTAATTAATCAACAGTCTGTACAGCAGTGAATACTGTAAGTCCATTCGCTTACCAATGCATTTTAAAGTTAAATTTGGTTGGTTTTACGGTCAATCTCTCACGACGTTTGCGATTTTATCTGAAGAGAAAGTTTGTTGATGCTGCGGAAAATAGCAGATTGCTGGCGCACTGAGATACCGTTTCGAAAGTGAAAACGTATTCAGAAATGTTGAAGGCCGCCAGGAACGCTGAGTCGCTTCCATCGTTGGTCGGAAGTGCGTGCGCTGCCTACCGACCAGGTTGCTGCTGGCCGATTGGACTTCGGGTTTGACAGCAGAAGAGAAGATTCGAGTCAGCTTTTAGCGGTAGAGCAACGTGTTCGAACCACGTTTGGCCAAATGGATAAGCAGGACAGTATCGAATTGAACTCAGCTAAGTACCCTTTTATATATTTACGTTTGTAAGAGTTGCGTTACAACACTATTTCTTTTTCCCATTCATTCTATCTTGCTCCAAAAATGTACCATGTCCAGTTGTTTCCAAACACTGTATACCTTTTTTTCCATCAGGTTCTTCCATGAGTTTTCATTTCAAATCCTATAAATTGAGTTCATTGTAGATTATCACATAGCTTTGAAAAGTTTCGTGTTTGAAAGATCCAAATCATAGAATATAACAAATATATACAAAGTATATTCTTCTATTAATGGATGAATTTGATTCTGCAAAAAATATTCAAAAGGCTATGCACATGCAACATATAAATATGTGATAACTTTAAGCGATAAAAAAAAAACTAAAAAGATGCATGTTGACAAGCAGTTTTGCATTTACTTCACCGTTGGCAGTTATTTATTCTAGTATTACATCTATACTTCTCCTATGACGGCGTCTATATGCACGCACACTTCAGTGAAATTCGGTGGAAGGTTTAGAACTATCGATGGGTACAATGTTCAGCAATAGGAAGTTTCAGGTGAAATGTTTCGCTACATGCACACACAGCTGTGAGCTTTTGTTTTGCTGCGTTTTAAGAAAAACACATCATCATTGTTCCACTTCAACTCTTTTTGAAGCTTCGAGCCAGATTCTATTTAGAAATGTTTTTGATACAAATTGCTATGACGAGATTAAGCACAAATCCGGCAAGCTATACTCGTTAGCGACAACCAGCGCCTGAATCCTGTTGCGTTTTGTTTTCAAATTTAGAGAATTCATATCAATTAAGCTAATTTTCGTAGCTCCGCTAAACTTTTATACTTGTCTTCTTTATCATACCTGCTGAAAAGATGTTATTCAATTTTAGTTAGAAATTCTTCTGGGGACAGTTCAAAATTCTAATATATTCGACATTCTCCGCAGTGTCGATTGATTTGCGAACTTCAGCAATCATTCGACTGCAAATTAATCTGAATAAGAACCATATTGGAATAACCATTTACTTTCATGTACTGTGCGTTTTGATTTGTGTTCCATTTTGTATAATTAACAAAGGATTTAAGAAATTAAATCAACTGTCTCCATTTCTGCAGAACGTCTCCTACGATTTTTTTCTAACTGCATTGTTTGATTTTAGGCGCAATACTATTTGAAAGTTCAATGGCATTAAAGCAAAAAAACTTTTGACATATATTAGAGACGAGGGCTAAACTCAGAGAGAAGGTATACAAACTGCTATCAAATATGAGTTTTACTCGGATAGCGAACTATCCGGCGACAAAACGTGAACACTTTTTATAGCACATCGAGAATTGATTTTATACTTTGTGTTGCCGTGTGAAGGTCAATTTATAACTCTCTCGTTTCAGAGGATTAACGCATGAGGATTTATCCAAGGACACACGGAGTAACCGCCTCATCACAGTTTTCTCTCTTTACTAATTTCAAGAAGAGCGAGCAAAGGCGCTTAAACCTACGGTCATCAGCCAGGACACGGGGTGGAAATACCTGTAGACCGTTCTCGAGAAGTCCAGGACAAGGTGGAGGTGACGTGGCAACCTAACTCAGCGAAAATCACTCCCAACGGTTCACGCATAATATATAAAGAATCCGAGACGGAAGCGACGTTGTCCCCGTTTCATCTTTCTGTACGATATAGAAATATTTGTTGATTAACTTATTCATCAAATGGATGATTTAAATTGCCGTTTATTTTTTAATCTTCTTATACCCCCAACGCTACGCAGTGGGCCTGGCCGTTTTAATATTTTTGTCATACTTTCAAATGTACGCACAAATATTAATGTTGCTAAGAAAAATACTGGTTATAGTATTTTCCGGGATGCTTTTCGATAACTGGCTGTGTAAACGTTCAGAATAGAATGGGAATAGAATAACGGAAGTGACATCGCGATCTATGGAATGTCGTTAGAACTGCGAGCTATATTGTCGATTCGATGGGCTCCATGCATCAACAAAGCTTGACGAAAGCGTTTCGAATTTTTGATTGATTTCCATATATGCTAACAAAAAGCAATATCATATTTTTTTTGGCACTTTGTGCGCTGAGCTGAAGCTTATCGTATGTCACTGCCGTCATACTCGGAAACAGTGTTATTTAATGCCCCAATTATAAAATTTTTGAGGAGGCAATAGGTTCTCCAACGATACGTCAAGTATATCCTGAGGAAGTGCTGTATCGGCAAGGCTTACATAATGAGTACAGAAAAAATCAAGCAGGCCATGCTTCGGGGTCCTCCTTGCCAGCCGCGCGTGATCCTTATCACTAATAAAGCACCCATTCTGACCACATTTCTCCTTCCGTTGAATGCTCAGAGTTTTCTTGTAGTAACGAGAGAGGCTGAAAATTTCTCGCAGCTTGTGCAAAATCGATTCGCGACATTGCATTTCCGGGTGACGCCATTTTTTTCTATTTTCCCGAAAAACGGACGGCGAGTAAGAATAAAACAACAACAAAGAAACACTTTAAACTGCTTCTACCCACGTTTTCAAGAAAATACACAGTGGACGGAAATTTTCTACAGCGTTTTGTCCGTGATGCAATTCGATGCGGAACACCCTTCCATACCCGCTTTATAAGTGTACGAAGCCACACCGAAACATGTTTTAAGTACTCAGGAAGTACTACTCGAGGCATACACCACATTGATCATATATGGATGAGATATTGAAATCCCCGTGACGTGACCACCGAACAAAAAAATATCCATTCTTGCAATTGATGAAATCCCAGTCAACATGAAAATGTTCCAGAATGTTTTGCTAAACAAAATCCACACTTCCAGTTTCTCCGTTGACGATGGAGGACTAAAACACGCCGAGACCAGCATTTACACTGCTTCATGACATTGCACAGTAATTCGCTGCAGATTCCATCGCACTGAGATTCTTCTGTTCCAGAATGTTTCGAGTCCTGTCGACCTAACGGACGAGTTACCGGTATCATCAAAGTAGTGCATGGTTTCACGACTGAGCTGCCACGGTGACAACATCTCTACAAGAACAACGGCGACGATGAAGGCGGCGCGCTCCCTTCAAGATTGTGCCTGGTATGAATGCGTGCTTTCAGCTGGAGAAAATGGAATGCATGCAACTGTTGTCCTCAGGATAAAGCTTATATTTATAATCTCCCTCTGCTACGCGAATACTCGGCCATCACACCGTCGTTCCATACGCCATGCCAGTAGACAGCACAACTTAGCGCATACCCTGTCAGGTGCTTTGATTAGAGCCTGTCCGCTTGTCGGAGCGGGATTGCGCTACTGCATGACGGTGATAAAGCACAAAACTAGTCGGCTGGTGGGTTCATAACAATGCGTCCGTATGATTAATGCGCCCCGATGACGCCGGCAGACGATCATCAGCCAGTGTGTAACGTCGGTCCACACAGATTGATTGATTGATTGATCAACGACTGCAACAATGTACCTTAACCATCAGAGGGTAGTCAATACCATTTCTACGTCTGTTTGAAAAACCGGGTGATCCTGCTCCATCGTTTTCCAGTTGCATGATGGATTACACCATTACTGCTGGTTTCGTCAATGTCCACGAAATCAATCCGAGCAATACTCACCTGTAACGAGAAGAAATGGGAAAATGGGTTTGTAATATGGCTGTCAGCAAGCGAAAAAAACACGATACACCGACAGAAGAGGAAAATCGTTGACGGCTTCAAACTAGAAAGGAAAATGTTATGTAAAATTGCGGAACAGGTGAGGCAAATAGGGAATCCGGAAATTATGCTAATAATGATGTTGGTAGCAACAATTTTCGTTAATGTTCTTGATGTTGGAAAGTAGTTGTCCTTTGATGTAATTTTCCGCAAACATTCATACCCATTCATCGTGTAATCTGCTTCCGCTTCCATTCCCATCCTTTCAACGTTGATCCCCCATTAGGGATAACAGTTATGCAATAAATAACACTCGTCGCAACTGTCTGTACAGTTTCAATTGAGCCTAGATGATATTTATGAGCCACAAATGACATTCACTCGATGCGGCCAATTGGTCTTTCATACTAGACTCGGCGCAAAGCTCCGGCGAAGAACACGCCGGACTGCCAACTCGGGACCAATCCCGGACAACAGGTGTACCCAACCCACCGCAATTCATCCCGGGAACAAAGTGTTGACGACCATTTGATGACGATAATATCTTATTCAATAATTCATACGGCTAGGGAAGTTGCATAATCAGATAATAACAGAGCAATAAAATTATAATTACTACCGGTTTGGGGATTGGACGCTGCTGAGGCCATCTCAATTGACGCATCCATCAATTGATCCGTTTATGCTGCTCTGATAATGACGATAGGGATGGTCCACGCTTAATCGGTCCACAGCTGTGCGGTTTATCGGAAGCGATGTCGGTCCGCTCCAATTAGCATTGTGCTTGTGTGCGACGACGAAATATTCATGAGATCGGTTCTTCCGCTTCTTGGCCGCTTCTAAAGCGCATAAACAAGATTAAGCGAGATATGCGAAATCATGTGTTCTCGGAAGGAAGGATTGAATCGGGAACGATGACTTGGCAAGCATCTTGAACAAGAAAGATAAATCATTGTTCCAGACGTTCGCTGTGGACCGGTTTTGGATTGGTGCCGTCACTTGGAACCAGCCGTGCGTAAAGAGAAGAACATTGACCGAGGACATGGTTGGTGTTTGAGAGATTTACTAAGAACAAACAACACGATTTACGGTTGTTTCTGCACCGCACTAATGTGACGCCCACTTTCTTAATTGTCTTCTCAATTGTGCTAATAAAAAGTAAAAGCATCCCGAAAAGTAGTCGTTAGCTCAGATGGCATAAATTGGTATCGCTATTATCCGGAGGACCGCTGTCCGGGAAGCTATCGATCCGGACGCGAAAGTAGTAACCATTAGTCTTCACCCATCCCAAGCCGCCAACAAGTCCGCTTTCTGCTCCTGGTTGGTCCTTGAGTGGAATATTTATTACAATTACATTTCCCGGACGGCTTCTCCCGAGTCCACCCGAGTGTGGAGTCTGGATGAGGAAAGCGATTAAAAGCTTTCCCATATCCTTCCTGTGAGGTGGAGTGACTACAGAGCGGGGGTAACTGGCAAGATCAGGACGGTCGGAGGCAAGGATCTAATAAAGCTGCCACGCCACACCACCACCACAAGCAGATGCGATAAATTGTGTTCGCTTTATGGAGTTCTGCTCTCGGAGCACGCGGCAGCTGCGGACAAGCTTTCGGCGGGATTACAACGAGCTGACTTCTTCAGAATGTCAGTATTAATCACCCAATGGCAGTTACATTAGGACCAAGCAACTGTGGGAGTCATTACCGGTGAATAACACCGTCGTCTATTGTATTAACCGGTGATGGTAAATTAGGTGGGCATAATGATGGAACGAGAAGTAAACAGCAGTTTATCTTATTAGGTTACTTTTCTAAAATTCGTCCACTGATTCGTCACTCGGAGTATCGCGGTCGCTCATGGCACAAATCAGCAAGCCGAGAAAAACGCGTTTTAAAGTTTGCTTCGTACCATTACTTCTTATGCAATCAGACAAACCGTTTTGATGTTTCCCGAAGTTTATCAGCACGAACTTAATGAGCTCATTCAGTATTATCAAAGTAGAGATGATAAGCTACCATTTCCATTGAAAACCTCAGTTATGACAAAAACACCCAAAGGGCCTACTACGATGAGCGGCAGATAAGTAATTAATCAGTCCAGTACTAATCATTTGTATAGAAAACTGAGATTCTGAGTGGATTAGTTCAGAGCAATAGAAGATCTCCTACAGCTGTTTTCGAATTTTCTGGAAATTGGTCATGGAAAGGTAGAGGACTGCATTGGCTTTATAAGTGTTGGAACATCGTGCCGATATAGTTGATTTTATCTGTAATCTCAACATTACAATTTGAATTTCACATTTGGTGCAATAAGGATACAAATTTAGAACAAACTTCTACGAAATGTGAAATGCATGACTGTTCATTTCCTATGTCTCGAAAAACAAAAAAAAAAGGTCTTTCACCGAATTCCCCTACCGATCGACTACATTTTTCACCTTGATGTGAAGGATTGACTTATACTCGTACCTTGCATAAACGGTTTGGAGATGGTGGCTATTCCTTTATCGACGTTACTGATACATGTCGTAAAATTGGACAGCATAGAGTGGCGATGAGGACTAAATAAGCTTTACCATTTGATAATCCATTGCATGAAAACTAAGGTATGTTTCAAATCAAATTGTACTGTCATTAGCGATTTTTCTTTCGAATATTCTGCCACCTGATCATGAATCTACCTAGGCATCGGTAATCATATCAACCCTGTTGTGTACAAAACAAAATTCAAATCACACTGAAAATTTATTTTCGTAAAATAGTTTTCACGCGTTTCGTAAACATGGATTTTGTACATAGAACAAATGTATCGTATATTGTATGAAGCATTCATATTGCTTTTTGTCTGGCGAAATGCTATCATTATATCATTATAATGCACAAAATGAATTTCGTGAACACCATCCAATCACTATTACTCTTTTATAGTATTCATGCGAAATGATGTTGCAGCTGGGATGGGCGGGAATAATTTATCCATCCCAAAATATAAATCAAAGCGCTGTTGAGAGCTTTAACTTCATGCTCATTAATCAAACATCTTCGCACAGGTCAGCATGGCCTAGTGAGATCATCCACGGGTTCAGTATCAACACTTTCCAAAAATACAGGTTCGAATCACATGTCAGAATCATTAAAAAACGCTGGACAACTTACCGTTGTTGCGCTTTTTTTGTCGATTACATTTCGAGTCGATAAAGTAGATCTGGCCGTCCTTCATGCAACTACAAGAGAGACATTTCATTTTAATTTGTGACAAAATATTCGTAGCTCTTTGTATTGTTTTCGTACAATGTACGAATGTTCTTTCTGTGTCAACAAAAGCTTCGTGCTTCTGACAGTTGCGCGTATGTCATTAATTACGAATGTATCTTCATAAACAGAACAAATCAGTTTCGTTGCAGAAAACAACGAATAAATTTGTGAGTATTACCTTCGATTTTGTAATATAAACTAAAATTAACTTTCAGTGCATATAGACAGTGATATACTGTCGCAATGGTGGAAACATACAAGCAACTACGCTCGATGGTTTGTTCATACTGCCAGGTTAATCCTGGAGCGAAGAAGTTTGACATTGTCAGGCACTTCAAGCCCACCGGATATTGCCGATCTGGCATTTACAACATCCTCTCCCTTCTCGAGAAAGACGGAAGCGCCGAACGAAAACCGGGTTCCTGCCGCCCGCCAGTGGTGCGTGACCGTAAAGTGCAGGAGAAGCCGCGCCTTGGGCCGAGAGGTTGGTGGAACGCCAAACAGTGAAGAAGTATCTAGCCGAGATGAACATTTTTATGCGGAAGTGTCAGTCGAGTCCTATTGTGTCTGAGCAGCAGGCAGTCAACCAGAGAGGCTGAAGGTACTTTAAAAAAAACATCTTCCGGCGAAGCACGACATTGTGGTCATAGTGGACATGAATTTTAAGTCCTACAGGACGATGAACGACAACGACTGTCAGGGAACCGGATAATTTACGTCCTCCACCATGAAGGCAAGCGTTGACGACAAATTTGTTCCCGAAGAACGTTCTTCTGTGGCTGACGCTCAGCGAAAAGGGAAATGTGCAAGCTACTTCGGAGAAGCTCCATAATTCTCGAACATGAGCAATCAGCTGAAGTCTCGCTAATGATTCTTCTTGCAAATATTTGAGAGGGTGATTACCTAAAACACCAGACAGAAACATCAGAAGTTTGAAATATGTATCAGGGTAGCAGCAGGAGAAATCTTTAAATCTAGAACTCTCGATGATACCAGGAAGGAGGCTTTCTACTCGATCTGCTGTGCTTTCTGCACCGAGTTAATAAAGCGCTTTGATCTGGACGATCCAGTTATGAGTTATTGAAGAAGTTGCACACTTTGAAGGAGTTCAACCCGATTATTAAACAATATCCGTACTCATTTGAAAGCGGTGAAGAACAGGCGAAAATGAGTTTCGTGAGCTGAGGACGGCAATCATCTACAAAAGCCTCGAGATGGAAGTATCGGATGACATGGAAACTTGTCGGAGAAAACTGCTGTGTTTCAAACGAGAAGATGAGTAGCCAGCTTCTTCTTTGCCAAGTAAGTTCATTGCGAAATTTCTACTAAATTCGCATTCTTCGACAGCGGTGAAGCGAGTTTTATCGTAATAGGATTTGAACAAGACCAACATCCGGAACCACTTGGGTACGGACACCATGGATGCCATCCTACGAACCAAGTGTTTTATGAAAGAGAAAGGATAGATTGATCAGCAAATTTTAACATCAAAACTAAAATCTAAATTTAACATATGTATGCTCACACGTTATGACAATGATTGATGGTTAATTCCTTTCCGATTTTGTTCACCTATCCTTGACATTTTAGTAATCAAAACAAACATCGCATGCTTAACTATCATGTCAATACTGACCTGTCAGAGGTGCTTAAGTTCTTTATAAGTAGCCTCAAGAGCATCCATACTTTTGTTTAGAATCGGTTCAAATCGACTTTAAAGAAACTTTTGAAGCGTGTATATGGAGAATGTTTGTTTGGTTTCGGTGAATTACGGTGGCAACTAAGAAATGTGCGGTCATATACGCTCAAACTCAAGGTTACCTTTTGATCTTCCGTCAAAGACTTGGTGCAACATCCATCCAGCCAACATGCATTTGCAAAGTTTAAAAAAACACCAACATTTTCATTTTTAAATACATTTCCACAAAAAATTAGTTTATTCCCAAAAAAAAATTAAGATTCTGGTCGTAAAGGTGTTTGGCCAAATGATTTCAGAGTTATTCCGGGTTGTCTAAAGATACAAAACATGTCACACTTTGAGCGGCTTGGTTCTCTAATATTTTATTTGACTGATGGACTAAATTAGTTGACTCAGGCAAAAGATGGACTTGAAAATACTTTTTATCACTGCTGCTAGTGATTCATTCTATATTGTTGCTTCCAAAAACTTTACTCCATACGTTTATAAAACATAGACAAGAAAAGATTTTACAAATAGTTAGAAATTGCATCACACCAACCAATCAATCTTTCAGACGTGTTTTGACAAAATTGCGGTTTCATTGCCAATGAGAAGCACATCATAGATATTGAAGATTATTCCGCGAGTCGAAGTATGTCATGTGAGAAAAGTCACCTGCAGTGACGTGACTCTCCATTTGATTACCAAGAAGAGTCACGTCACTTCACCAAGTAACGTACGTCAATTCGACTCCGCGGAATAACCTTCAATATCTATGATGTGCTTTTCATTGGCAATGAAGCCGCAATTTTACCGTTGTGTCACAAAATACGTCTGCAATATAGCTTGGTTGGTGTGGTGTAATTTCTAACTATTTGCAAAATCTTTTCTTGTCAGTATTTTATAAACGTATGGAGTAAAGCTTTTGGAAACAACAATATTGAATGAATCACAAGCAGCAGTGACAAAAAGTGATGGTGATGCTACTTTTGTGACGGTGCCGAGGGTTTTGAGAAATTTACGTTTACTTCCCCTCTTTGTTTACTAAATAAGATACGTCTGTTTGAAAAAGTACTCGAGAAATGACCTCATCTAAGGCCAGAAAATGCAAACATTATTTCCATCTATCAAATGCAATGATAAGTTTTGAGTCCTCTTAAACCCAACGAGTTCTAAAACTGCATAGTTTCATTCAGACATTTCTTGTTTGCTTTTATTGGAAATACTTCAGAAGTTTTGAGCAATGTGCTGTCGTGTTTAAATTTGAGAATATTACCGAAAAGTTGGAGTTGAAGTAAAATAAAAATAAAGTTGATTTTCACCAAAAAGTTGAATGTACATATTATGGTTAGTTGTTATCAACATTCAGAATTTGATAAATCAAATTCTACTCAAACTCATATTGTTCTTGTGACGCCAAAAACTGATGGATTCGAATTATAAATTATGTTTAGTTATAGAAATTTATATCTTGTGCATCTTATGCAACTAAAACGACCTAATTTTACATGATTTTTTTTAACTATGCAGACGTGTATTTGTATGTAAATTTTAGTCTTTCAAATATAAAAATTCATCCTGTACCTTTTTTACGGCTCATTGAGGTAGACTTAAAGTCATGATTCAAGCCAATGCAGTAGATCTAAGACAGGGAATATGATTTTGAGTGTGGTGATGAGTATTATTTCATGTTGCAATTTAAGTGTTCATTATATATCAAACTGACTTAAAGTAAACGCTTGCTCATGTTTAGGCCTCGAATTATTCGTCTAATTTCGTCTAACTTTACAATTATTCGAGGCCTAAACATGAGCAAGCGTTTACTTTATTTAAGTCAGTTTTTTCATTATTCTTAAAAATTCTTCATTATTTTTAAGGGTGAAAGAGTTCGCTCCGACAATTTTGGCCACATCCTTTGTAAAAATGGCATACCACTAACTTACCACTAACTAGTCAATAGGCGGCGCTAGTAAGCAAGCGATGTTTTGAACCCGTGTGCACTCTAAGATATAATGAATATTACGACTCATTTGTATACTCTAGGTATGATCTAAAACTGTCACACTCAAAATCACGTTCCGAATGCTGCATTTAAAACAATTTTTCGAATACATTTGATAAACACAAATAAATCGTTGAAAATAAGCCACATAATTGAATATGGTGATTTAAAGCCTTAAATTTACAGGATAGGTGTTTTTTTTTACATTTTTATCGTATTCGCGTCTCCGCATCACGTCTAGTTACAAGTTAAAATTCTTCCTCTTTCGTTGATAGATTCTAAAACTAGTACTTTATGTTACAAAAAATAGATAACAGATCGAATTTCATTACTTTTAAGGATATACGGGATCAAGTCCCTATCACTTCGAAATTTTCTGAGCACAAACCTCAAATATTGATAGGACATCAGGCATGAAATTTTCGTTTGCTCCACTCGAGCATCCATTGGTCAGCAATGCGAGCGTTGTTTGTTTTGTTTTGTTTGTGATTTTTAGTCTCAAAAACGTGAAGTGATCATTATCCCTACCTATAGTTCATATGCAGAAAGGACTTCCGTTTCACCCTAGATATAATGCTCGAAAATTAAAGGTGGTCTGAAATCAAGAAAATTAAAGGTGGTCTGAAATAAAGAGAATTTGGATGACTTCAAACACACTTCATAGGCTTACACGGTGTCCAAAATATACTCATACACTTTTTCATCTCGTCGTAGTGATGAAGCTACAATTCATACACTATCTTTGTATTGGTGTAATCCTGCTATGTGTTTACACAAACCATTGGTAGTTCTGTTTGTTTATTTTCATTCAGTGTCCATCTTTTATCAACGATGAAAGAACTTTGTACTGTGGTGATAAAAAAAAGTGTTTTTAGAGAAAAGCGCACATGCTCTATTTTCCAAACCTAGAAGAACCTGGGAGTAAAGCGTGATGTTGTGTGTCGAACCATTAGAAGTTACCGTGAGACTTCCTCGTTGAATGACCGAAAAAGATCTGGCTGAAAACGTTCAGCTAGGACTAAACAAATATCTATAATATTTGCAAGTGCGACAAACTAATGTTTGTTTTCATCAGGCAAGGCGTTAAAACCAACGTTTTATATTATAAAACGAAAGTTTTGCAGAATGTAGACAACTGGGGTCGGGAAAATTTGGTCGACTTTTTAGCCGAGGATGAATAACCTCCTAGTTCAACAGATCTAAGCCCCTTGGATTATTTTGCTGTCGAAAATATACAAGCGCAATGTGTCTACTTTGACCCAGTTCAAAGTCTAATCCTTCGAATTTGGGACGAAATTTCGATGGAAGTCGTGCTTGCCGCTTGCGATAGGTTTGAAACACGTATGAAGCTGGTCAAAAAGGTTAAAAGCGGTTTACTCCGTAACATATGCTGTGATTGATCCATGTGATATGACCTTTCAATATAAACAATAATCAATAAAACCCGAATAAGTTTTGTGAAATAATCGAAGTTTAAATTTGTATGAGAATATATTGGACATTGTGAATAATATTCCTTAATCTGAACAAGACGACAACTTCAAGCATCTTTAAAATATTTGATGACAAAGGTCTAAGACTGATTTTAATTAAATGCCCACACGCATTTGGAGATGAATAACAAAATAAATCCTGCAGGATGAGAATGAGCCAGTTTTTACTACTACAATGCATCGCCTTGAATAAACTATTTATTCGAACAATTTGAATATCGAATCTTGATTTTTTTTTCTGACAGTAACAGGCACTAGATCCTTGAGATCAAAACTGGCATTAAGAGGCATCTGTAATTGCACTACCAGTAGCAGCATTAGCAAAATTAAATTTTGCGTTCCTCAACTTATTTCTGCGTCATGTCTTATAAATTTAGGAGCTAAGAAAAAAATTTCTATCTAACAGGTCACTACTCCTGGTATGTCTAGGTGCACACTAAAATTCAGAAAAAAAATTCTAATTGTGTATCTCAAGAACATCATAAGATAGAACGAATAGTAATGAATAGAAGTGATATCCATATCCTCAGTGAGGTGAAGAGAGATTTTAATTTTTTTCACACACTCTTCCTACCTCCACAAGCGCTATTCTCTCTTGTTTATATTCACCACCGTGTTTGCATACGGGTAGCGCATGTGAGTGCAAAAGGTTTTTATTCACTCGAAACTCGATCGCTCTAGAATGAGAAGAAGAGCTCTCAAATTCACAGAAGCGAATGCAGATAAATTCCCTGACGCGTGCGCCTCAGTGAGCTCACTGGCGTGGGCTCTTCTGATAATATACAGCAGTTATTGCAAATTCACTTTGACGCTACATAACAAATGGAGGAAGAAGAATTTTTCTTCCCGCTTCCTTTTTTCGGAAATTTTCTACAACTCCGACGACGTTTTCACTATCAATCACACCAGCGAATCAGAAAGAGAGCGCTGGTGCGTCCTCACACAAGTGTACGCAGCAGCGATCGCAGCCGAGAGCACATGCACGGGCAGCCGTTTCAATTCAGGTTTGAGTTGTTTTGATTCACTTTTGTCAATCGTGGAGTCACTCAAATTTGAGTAAATGTTACTGGCATTGGCAAGTTGGCAAATCAAAAACATCGACTCAAATTAGATGGATGTTTTTGATTTGTCGACTTGTCAATGCCAGTAACTTTTACTCAAATTTGAGTGACTCCACTATTCCTGAAAGTGAGTCAAAAACGACTCAAAATTGAGTTGAAACGGCTGGCTGTGTGGGCGAAGACAGATGAGAGCACGTGAGAGCGATAGTTCAAAAGAGAGAGTGATTCACTCACTCAAAGCCATCCCATCACTGGCGCACACTTTCACTCTGTCTATTTACCACCGAAGAAAAGAGCGCTTTGCTTTATCTGCGGGGAGTTATGGTTGTATCCTCTGTGAAGGTACAAGTCTCAGCGCCGGAAATGCAATCTCTGATGAATAAAAATCTGTTGAGGACAGTTCATCTGAAGACTAAGGCCTATTTGAAAAAAACTTTATCTAGAAAGATGAAATTCTATGCAACTTGCTTTTGAAGATCAAGCACTACAATTTGATTGAGGATTCATCCATTTGTGTATCCTAATATCCCAATGAGCCTCGGGAAGAAAGCTTTTCATATGTTTTCCATGACATTTTTGGAATAGCAATTTCAAGAATTTTGACGACATAAATCTGAATTTTTGTCAGGAATAATTTCGCTTTCCCCTATAGCCACCACGTAGAAGTTTCAGTTTCAGTATCAATGTACACGGAAATTAGCTCCTCCAATGCCTGTTTCTTAAAATTGTTAAACAATCACGAAAACAGTAACAGACAGAAGAATCGTTCCCTTACAACTTTATAATTTTTGACTTGTCATTTCCAAACAATCGACATTACCCGTAATATAACTTTAAGGAATCTTTGTTTTCAATTATTAAATTAATAGACATGTAAAATTAACTTAATGATATTTAGCACAAGTAGACGTGAGTATGAAGAATGCAAAATGTTTAGCTTAATGAATCAAAATATAATGTTGATAATATCTACATTATATTTTGATTCATTAAACTAAAATTTTATGATTAAATATCATTTAGTCAATTTTACATGTCTTTAAATTGAATAATTGGAAACAAAGATTCCATAAAGTTATCCATCTTAAAGATAATATTCCATCTAACTGCTATATCAACGTAAGATCCGACAAACTTTTCTCTTCACAAATTTCTGCAACCCTCATCACCCCAGCCGTAGTTCATGAAAGTTAAGCAGCAGTTTTTCCAGCTTCAAGTTTTCACATCCTCCACCGCCATTCCCCCTCGCAAATTTTCCACCTCCATCCCCGATTCACGTTAAATCTGTCTCGCATCGAAAACGGCGCGCCGTTCGCGCGTCCCTAATTACCAAAGCCGATTAACTGCTGCAATGGCAGCCAAGTCGAGTGCTATTTGAATTGCAAATATTTAAACGACCTCACTGATCAGATTTTAAAGCACCACTTACTACTAGATACTGCCCGCCCCCATAGCCAACGGCCGACCACCAACCCAATCTAGAGGGTGTGTGTGTGTGTTTATGATCTTTCTCCTTTCATTGTCGGAATATGCTAATCCGGGACGAATGTGGATAAATTGAATTGCATCTGACGTTTGGTCGACGGCGGCGGTGGTGATGGTGGTTAGTGATATATTTGCATTCCAAATATAATTTGACTGGACCAGCATGGAACAGTGATGGTGGTGCAGGTGGTCATGCCGGGTTCCAGATACAGCTGGTTTACATAAATTCTGCGGTTTCCCCCTACACAAAGCGCACTGCTGCGAAGGTTACAAATTGAATCAATTTAACTAGTTCAAAGCTCCCCCTCATCCAGTTTTCAACGTAAATCGTATTTTTCCCCGAAGCAGATGACGTCACCCGTCGGGTAGGTATCATTCAAGATGGAAAACACAAACCCCCACAAGCCCTATTTTCCACGGTTGTCTACCTCGGGAAGCCAGTTCCTACCGGGCGAGGATGTGCGGAGGATTTGCGTAATTTATGATCACTTCCAATTCCATCTCGGAGTGTGGATGAGCCCGAACTTGAACGCCGCCGGAGAAGGCCAGATGATGGGAGGCCTGGGTGGGAGGGTGTTGATGATTACATAAATTTCTACATTTGTTTTGGTCCGTTTCCGCCGCGCTTGGGGGCTGCCCGACGACGATGCTCCACTGGGAGGGTGGTAATGATACAGCGAGAGCCAGTGCATGTCTGCCTTTGGAGGTCGAGCACTATATTTTTTTCACGATCAAGTTTATGGGTGTGATTATTTAGCTGTTATAAGCTTATCACATTTTGCCCCACCAGCAGCGCCGCATTGATGTGCAGTTTTGTCGATGGCATATGTGCGTGGGGAAGAAGGGATCTCCCGTTCTTCAAACATAAATATTCAATTTTGATTATCAAGACCAGTGCCGTGAAGTGGAATGTATTGTTCAGCCGGAGCGGACTTATGGAGGATCTTAGGATAGAAAGATTTCCGAAAAGAGGATGGGATTTTATGAGCGAAGGTTGGAATTTTATTAAGGCCACGGATGATTTTCGGATGTGGTTTCAAGCTGAGCAGCCCAACATCCGCTCGTACTAAATATATACTAAAGTTTGCCTACTATTTCCTATTTATAGCGTCGAATTCAATTTTCGTTCTACCAATTATTCATCACTCGCAATTGAAAGCTGATTGCACCCAATTAACTATTTTCATTCTTCACTGAGCAAATCGAGCTGCCGTAGAAGGGCATGAAAACGTGCCGACAGGATTCTCCCCCAGTTTTCTCAGTTCGTTCGAAGCAAATTAAAATTCAACAATTTTAAAATTAATTCGATTACAAGACACTTGTTCAACAATGTGTTGGAATGGAAGAATCTTCATTGCGCGGAAAAAAAAATGCTATAAATCATTCGGATGTCAAGGTGATGTACAAATAGAACCAATCGACGGCCTGCTGTGATGCAAAGGGTAGAAAGTCGCTCAGGAAGAAAGCTCGTCACGTCGCACTAGCTACCAGGAAACCAATTGTGGAACTCATCCTCCTCCTCCCCCTCCTCAACCCGTTCCAGCTTAGAGATCCTTTGAGTAGGAAATGATTTTACCTTTCCTCTGACGGGTTCTACTGCAGTAATGGCACTGATGCTGCCAGACTGCCAGTAGACGACGTTCGCTAGGTGGGAAGGTGGGCGGTGTGATTATTGGAAACGATGAGACAGCTAAAAATTCGAACGACTCTTCGTCTTGTCCGGAAGGAGGATCTCCACCCACCACTCGTTGGTAAGGATATTACCAACGCTACGAGCTAACCGAATAAATCATTCCCCGGTAACATCTTTTTAGCCTTTCAATTTTAGCACAAACATTCTGACTTGTTCGCGTCCGGAGTCGGTGAAGGAAGGCGATTATTGACTTACGTAGTCATCCCATCGGTGGAGTGTCGGAGCTGTGGAAGACGTTGTTTTGTACACAACGATCGATCCGCTCCTTGTCCAGGGGTGGGTGCGGTGGTGGAAAAGCATTTTGTAGAAATTACACGTTGATTACGGTTCATTATCGCATTTAATGGGATCACGAGCTGGAGCGCATTGGGAGAGTTGAAAGTGACCGGGTTGTGTTTATCGTGTTTCTACGCAGAATTTGTGTACTTTGATTCAAAGTTAAAATAAATTACCCGAACGTTGCGAAAGCTTATGTATTATGGAATGCTCCAGAATGTCGACGAGAAACATTAATATTCATTCTTGGCTTTTCAAGCTTATTAGTTATCATAATTGGATTATTACCAGCCCCGGGCTTAGTGATCTACAAACACTTCTACACGGAAACAGAAGCGTTCCGAAAATGAAAACGAACCGTGAACTATTTCGCGTTTTTAGGATTTTTACCTTTAAACATGATTTAGTTCATGATTACGTGATTCAGTTCAATATGTATTTTTGCTTGCTCTCGAATTCATGATTGCAGCTCACGGATCTGGGCACGGATTTTTTCCGTGTACAGTTGGTAATTGAGAACTTTCAAAGAGAAATTCATGGAAACCGTATTAGATTACCGGCTTAAAATTTGAACTAGAATAGAAAACGATTTAATCAGGAGTGACTGTTTTCATCAACTCTAGAGCAAGTTTTCAATAGGTCGTAAGTATTGCTATCATCAAGAAAACCAATGTAGAAGTTTTGGAAATTAGTTTCAATGCCTATTTTTGAACCAAGCCATAATATTTAAAGCAAATATGTGAAACTAGCAAAGTTAGGCAAGGCTTAGCTTTACATCAAAAAAAATTTCAATTTAGTTGAATTCCAAATCGATTTATTCTATAAATTCAATTTAAACTCTTTTAACTTCAGCTAGGGATAATAAAACCACATTATAAGTCGTTCGGAAAGTTAACACGTTACACCTGGCATTCGAATTCGTCAAGTCTGTTTCGACATGCAGTCACCTGTCATGTAACTTACGCCAGAATAAATCGGCTGAATAGGTCGGTGCGGATCACAGAAATGTACTTAAGTCAAACTGTCAAAGGGACGAACGCGCCAAGAGTAGCTGATGACCTAAGCCAATTTTGTTAAATACTATAGAGCAGCAATTAACCGCAATTCATATTATGTTGTGCATAATTCATATTGAGGAGTACCCAAGCTATCATTCTGTGAAACGAAATCTTTTTTGTTAACATTGTTTCTTACCTATTGGAAATTGTTAGGAAATAGGTCTCAAACTCCTACATTTTCCAAATTATTTCACATTTAAACATACGAACATAAACTGTATCAATCGGGCTAATGATGTTTAAATCATGATTGATAACCAATTAATTACTGTCATTTTGAAGATTTGAAATAAATCTTCTAAAAAACCATTAGTTTCCCACCGGCTGAAGAAGTTTGCTTAGATTTTGCTTTAGCGTATTTGGCGTTTGATCGCGTGCACCGGAGGAAATATCTTCATCAGCTCCTTATCACATCTAGCCAAGTTGCCAGTTAAAATTTGAGTTAAAATTTATTCCTTGACTTTAACGTTGATCAATGCGTATCATATGCAATGAATAAAATATATTTCGGAGCTGTTCAACAGTACTCAACTAATAAATAATCCTCCGCTGTTGAGCGGCAAGTATGGCACCACATTTGCGTTTGAGTTTGCTCATTTTCCGTCCCTTCTTTGTTAACCATGTCTATAGCGCACCGGTATTGTAACGTGAACCCTGCTATCTCTTACATTTGTTTGTTTTTAACAAAGCATCACGTTTGTCATCATAGTCACTTTGTCTAACATTCCCGTGAGAGTTAATGAAAAAATAAATACACATTGCCAATCGATGAACAATGACAAACTAGAAGTTTACTCGTGTACGTCTGACTAGTACCCTGCTTCCAACGGGTTTGTGATCATATCACTCAATCGACATGTTATGGTTGGATGTTTTTGAGAGCGGATGGGTAAAACGAAGAAGTGGGCTGAGGAAATTGACGATAGCAGCAAATCGAAAAATGACATATTTCATTTCGTCTTCCCACACATTCACGGAATCGCACTCATACAATGTAGTTAGTTCATGTACGGATTTCAGAGCTGAAGAAAACATTTTCATGATCGGAAAGCAATCCGCATGCTTTTAATAAGTCCCTACAATTAGAAACTTTATTCCGTCGCTATGAAATTTTCTGAGTCTATTGCTCGTTTTTACAAATAAGTTCCGATAGATAAGAAGTAAGCAAAGCGTTTAACATCCAAATATTGACAATTCTAATTGGAGGTTACATACAACTTCATTTGATATCCCAGGTGATGCATGAACTGCTTAAAACTCGTTCTATTACCCTATATTTTGAGAATAAATATGTAGACATTCAAGCAAATGCTAACAAAAACCCTTTTCGTGTGGAACGAGGATTATAGTTTCTACTTAAAGAAGTTTATGAGCTTCTTGGAACGAAATTTTTCAAGTTTTCGGTGAGTTATGACGTTTATCAGGGTTGTTACAAGAAAAACTGGAAATAAATCTGTGCCAATTCCGTGCCAAATCCGCCCCGAATTCCGCCATTAAATCAAATCTACACATGAACATTCAAAGACTTGCCAAACATCAAACATCTAGTGGGGAACAGCTTCATTAGTAGGAGATCCTATTTCAAACACGGAGTAAAAACCATGCAACGATAATATAATGCTTCTTATAAAGCCCGATTCAAAGTAAATGTGGACGCATTCAAGTGATTATAACTATAGACACTCAAGTAATAGACCGGACAACGAGAGTCTGGCACAGTTGATGTATCCAAAACAACTGTTAAATCATATGGGAAATGCGAGGAAATGTTCGTTTTGGATACAACATGGCGGCACGTTGTCCGGTCTATTACTTGAGTGTCTATAATCATAACTCAAGAACATGCTTGGCATCGCGCACACAGTTTTCATTTCTGTGTCACATCGCGAGCAGAAAATGAGCATAAACGCAGACACCAATACCTTCCTAAAATTATACCCGTGCAGTCTTTCTCGCTCAGAACCTGCCAAAGGGTAAGAGTGTGAGAGTGTTTCTAGATCGAGTGAGTAGTTTAAATGTGAAGAGAAATCGAACATCCACACCCGTGCGAGCGAGAGAAAAGTGAATGCTTATTTACTCAGTTCAGAGATGATAGTCTGCGCACATATTTCTGCGCGCAGCTTCTGCGCGCAGTTTCTGTACTCTGGCCAGTACTCAGTTGAGCGTAGCTTTTGTAAGGTTGCATTAGTTGTGTTTTTCGTTTGCGTAGCCATGGCGGAGAAAAGAAATCGAAGTGCTGTTCTGGAAAAATTGTTTTCCAAGAAAAAGTAAAAGACAATTTCGGAAACGAATCTATAGTTTCCATATGTACTCTTTGTGGCCCTTCTGGCAAACCTTTAACGTGTACTACACCATACAATTTGTCCAGACACCTTATTCTGAGACACAAACAGCAAGCGAATGAACACGGTCTTTTGGCAAACGATTTGGAAACTGTGGTCGCGAATGGACCGAAAAAAACTAGTAAAGTGTGGGTCGAGTTAGACCGAAATGTTTTTGTCACGTCGATGGTGCAGTGGATAACGGAAGGCAATATATCATTAAACTTTTTTTCAAAGAAGTGTGTTAATCGTATTTTACATCCGATCGAGGATGCATTAAAGCTTCCTCATATAAACCGGCGGAACGTTGTGGCTCGTTTGGGCGAAGTTGTACTTAAAATTGAAAATCAAATCATGCATAAAATTCGCGGAAAAATGCTTTGCGTGAAAGCCGACTCTGCATCGCGTAAAGGACGATGCGTTTTAGGAATAAATGTGCAGTTCATTGAAAACGGGAAAATCGTGGTGGTAACCCTTGCAATGGTTGAAAGAGTTGGAAGAAACACCGCGGAAAATTTATTGGTGGAAATTTTGAAAGTGTTGGACCATTTTAAAATTAAAATTGAGCAAGTTTACTCTATCACGACCGACAATGGCACTAATTTTCTCAAAACCGCTCGGTTAATGAGAGAAAAACAGCAATTAGAATTTTCGTCAGGAGAAGCGAGCAGCGAAAATAAATCCGAAAGTGAATCGGAAATCGAAACCGATGTCGATGATGAAGTAACGGTATCGAATATTTCAATGTAAGTGTCACATCTCTAGAGTAATATTTAAAAAAGTTTTTATAAATTTACTGATCTCTTTCTCCTTTCTCATAAATTTATTCCATACCAATTTCATACACTTTTGAACAAGCTTCTTGTCTCCTATCGCACTGACATATCATATGTAGGTCACCTGTAGGTTTTCCTTGTATGTAGGGTTTCCTTGAAAAACATTTAAAGACCAACCATTTTTTCTTAGATTAATCAGTCACATCTCTAACAAGTTTTTTTTGAAAAAGTTTCAACACGGGCGCGCGCGTGTGTGTGTGTGTGTGTGTGTGTGTGTGTGTGTGTGTGTGTGTGTGTGTGCGTGTGTGTGTTGATGCTTTAAAGTAATGTGTTTTTTAGTAACTACTCTACCAACTTATATGTAACAGACTTCAAATGAACGATATTGAAGTGTAACCGTTGAACGCTATTGAATGTTTTTGGAATTAATCAATCGGCTCCAGAGATAGAAACACGTTCCGGTAAATTTGTGTTGGCGTCTAGCACGTTGAACTCTTCATGTGACACCTCAAATCACTTTCTTCTATGGTCCGGGTACCTTAATAAATTCGACAACAAGGGTCAGACCAAACTATAAGAGATTAATCCTCTTATAGTTTGGTCTGACCCTTGTCAAGTTTTTTTTAATGCTTCTATGATATAATTTTTTTTCAAAAATCTTCTAATGCATTATTATTTTGAAAAACTGTCAATATATCAGCTATGGCCAAATCATATTCTTTCAACCTATAATACTGGTTTGGTTGATATGATAGTAAAAAGTCATTTTTATTACCAATTATTCTCCGATCCAGCTCCGCATTAATATTGTTACTAAAGACAGTTTTGAAATTATTTATCGATTATATTAAGAAATTATTGAGAAAAAGATAGACCTATATGATTTACAGCCATGGATATTTTGTTGAAATGTTTTACAGGGCCGATGATAATCCAAACGACGACAACAACAACACCAACAACGAAGCAGAGCTTATCGACTTTTCCGAAGATCAGCCAGAATTTAACATCGACGATGATCTCCCGGTTGTAAGGAGGCTCATCTTGTTGGTGTCAAATGCGCTGCTCATGATATTCAACTATCCGTTTATGATGTTTTGAAGAAGAAGTCAGTTGCAAGTTTCTTGACAAAAGTACGGAAATTAGTTAAAGTTCTTAGAACGCAACCATATATTAACTCCTTCAAGGTTGATAAGACAAAAAATCTTCCAATACTTGACGGAGAGACAAGGTGGAATTCAGCTCACGTTATGGTGCAGCGCATGGCCGAAGAAAAAGACATTCATCCTATCGCTGCTATCAGAGGACCTCCAAAAAGAATACCACGAGAAGTTTTGGCATATGGTCGAGCGATTTGTTACAGTAACAAAGCCTCTGTATTTTCTTACAAAAAGGATCCAGAAAGAAGACTTGATCTGTGGTTCTATGTTCCTTTACTGGAAAGAATGCTGCTTGGAGTTAGAAGAGCTAAACGATTCATTAGCAAATCAGCTTCTCAGCGCGTTGAAGAATAGACAAAACTTATGGTTCGATAACGCAGCATTTCTGGCAGCGCTATTTGTAGACCCACGCCTGCATGACTTTGATCCACCTCTTCTATCGGCAGACAACAAGGAAGTTGCTATTGTAAGTTTTTCATTTTCCAAAATAAGCTTTAAACCAAAATTAGCTGATATTATAAGTAATATAGCTTGGTAAATAGCATGATCCACATGTTCTGAGACGAAAAATCTCTGATCACGTCTTCCTTCGGAAGGGAAGTAAAGCCGTTGGTCCCGGCCCATGTGTTGATGGGTTCGATATGTAGGGTCCAGGTGGTGGAGTCGTCTTCCTGGCGTCGGTGATTGTCACAACGTGAGGAAATAGGCCGACGGAAAATAAACGAATATAAAAAAAAAAAAATATATAAAAAAAAGCATGATCCACTTCGCGTTTGGCCACGCAAAATGAGACATTTCATCAAAACAGTACATAAAATAGCGGTTAAGATTTTATTCTGCAGGAAATTTATTGAACTTCAAGGAAACAGCATAAACATTTCGGATGAATTCAGATACGACTTCTTCAGTCAACTTTTAATAATTGACCAATAATTTTTGAAATGATAGAAATGTGGACAAGGTTTGAGAGTATTTTTTCAAAAACGTTAATATAATTCTGAAAGTATAATTCCATGACATCCCGGCTTTACTGGACGGAGGCTTGGTCAGGCTAGAACTTCACCGGATCGTGGTGCGGGGCATGAATAGCAACTTTCCTTCTAAAGACATTCCCATTCATAGTGGATCCAGTGATGAAAACCATATATTTTATCCATAACTTTCGATGCCTTGCCATATCATTAATTTGCGAGCAAACGGGTCTGCCTGGTGAAGATAAAGGGAAAGATTAGTAAATTCCGTCTAGTTCCGCTACAGTTTGCTTATCTCTGACAGATACGCGTATTTCGTCTTTTATCAGCAGGCTTCTAGTATCTTTTACTAATGCTCTACAATTGAGTATTAGTACAATACACTGAAGAATCTAATTTTAGACAAAATAGGCATATCTGTTAAACATAAGCTAACGGTACTGCAATGAAATAGAATTCACTAATCCCTCTTTTTATTTTTATAACGGTATACTGCTATAGACGCTTATATTGATCAGGATTTGCCTGCATGAACAAATTTTAATCTACCTGAAGCATCAGACTTGGCAAGGTAAAACTTTTGCTCGGGAACTATTCAAAGTCATCAACATACTTCATCTTTCTTCAAAACGCATCCGCTGCTTTTTTTGTCAGATATTGCTCCCAGGTGTTCCTAATCCCTTGCGTTTCATCTCTGATAACTTTTGAAAGTGAGTATAGTGATGAAACCGCAAGTCTTCGGATCACTGCGCTGTCATTGGCTTCTAAAAGCATCGCAGTAATTAAAA